>JAEIGR010000298.1:0-18497 GCA_018904305.1 Scaptomyza montana | reverse complement strand
ACCTATGTTATAAATAGAATCATCCGTAATTCGATAATTAAACAATAAGTAAATAGCTGCTTAAAGATATACACCCTTAGGTTATATCTATATACATCTAATATTTTTAAAGCGATTGAATACTGAAATAATATAATTTGAATACTATTTAAACCAATATGAATTGTCAGAAAATAATAATAACAGTTAAGTACACTCTTCAATTATAAATATTCTGAATATGGATTAATTTATTCTTATTAATGGGCACCGGAAGTCTTTAATCACCACCAGTAAAAAAAAGGGTATCATTGACTACGTCAAGCTAATGTTACAGGTAGGGAGAGTATAGATCAGAGGAACAAATACATCTGAGTTTCTCAATTCACTGATAGCGCACTAATCCACACTTCTTGTATGAAGTACCAACCTTTCCGTCTTTTCCCGCCACTGTCTACGATTTTTATTATATATAGCACACTTGTATGAAGCAGCACCAAAACACACCCCATTTTCCCTGAGCAAAGTCGGCAAAATTAATAGACAGGGGTGCTGCCGATGCAACTCTTAATGAGGTTCGTTACAACGTCCAGATTGACAGACGCACAGACGGGTGGACGCAATTACGGACATTGCACAAACCCAATATACTCCTTGCCTACGGTATCGAGTATAAAAATAATAAACATAATACTAACATTTGCTTGAAAAGAAAACAAGTTTAAAATGGTATTCGGTGCCAAACATAAAATAAATTAACAGATGTGAGTTGTCAATCCTAGAAAAATGTAAGAAATGGTTTGTGAATTATTTTAAAAGAAAACAAATAAATTCGGAAGCTGAAATATATAATGGACGTAGCGTTTCATATGTATTTACTATGGTTAGTTAAGGTTAAGGTTAGAGCGGAAGTGAGAGGTTCGAAGAACCCCCCACTCACATAGGCTATGTATTGGCCCGTTGTTGTGCCGCGTTTTGGACTTTATCCAAAAACCGTCTACCCAGACACAGAGTGTGTCACACCACTTTCGAGGGCGTGGGCCCAGCCCGAGGCTTGAATAAAAGACAGGATATTATTCAGGTAAATATCCGCCAGTTGAGTGAGGTCCGATAAAAGAAAGAACCAAGATAGCGATTTCTATTTTGCAGAGTGCCGGACAGTCGCACAAAAGGTGGGAAACTGTTTCCTCCTCTTTTTCGTCCCGACAGCTTCTGCAGAATTCGTAAGAAGGAGCTAGAAGTCTCGCTGCGTGAGTCCCCACTATTTTATTATACTCGTTACCGAAAGTAAAGAAAATATTGGGTTTGTGCAATGTCCGTCATGGTGTCTGTCCGTCTGTCCGTCCGTCTGTATGAACGCAACTTTTTTCCACACCCTTCAAGCTAGAGACTTGAAACTTTCCATATATGTATCTTTATCTATGGCCGGGAGAGATAAAGTGTCAATATTTCGCACACCCTTACAGCTAGAACTGCCAAACTTGGTAAGAAAGTAGCTACTAGAAACCCCCGAAAAACTGCATCAAAAATTTTGGAGCCACGCACACCCATTCCCCTCTAGCCCTCCGCATTTTTAAGTCAAAGAAGCCCATATCTCCCACAGTTTTTGAGCAAGAACCACCAAATTTGGTGCTAAGATAGGTGATGATGACCCTCGAAAAACTGCATCAAAGTTTTGGAGCCACGCCCACCCATTCTGCCCCCTTTCCCCATCTTTTACAAACTTTGAGCTAAAGTCACCAAATTTCATATGAAGACAGCAATTGACATTCCACAAAGATCTGCATCAAAAATTTTGATGCCACGCCCACCCAAACCGCCCCCAGCCCCCCTTCTCCACAACTTTTACAAACTTTGAGCAAGAGTCACCAAATTTGGAAGGAAGGTAGCTGGTGGTATCCCAATCTGCATCGGAGAATCTTTAAGGCAGCACATCTTTCTCAGCTGTATTTACATGCTAACATATGTAGGTATACATATGTTCACACATTCGTGCGGATACCTAAGAAGTATTTGAGCAACACACTACTTGCAAAGTGTTCGGCGTTTTGCGTTTGGCTCACTGAGTTCAGCAGTCAAAGTGCTGAATTACCCTGATCGACCACTTTTGACCCACAATAAGTTATAAGGCAGTTTAATATCTCTATGTGTAATTGCTTATTGATTGTACTTAGTTACCGTAGTTTGCAACTTAATATATATTAATATATACCTTTGAATTATTAATTATTTTTAATATATTTATCATAATGTATGTTCTCAGGTGACACAGTAAAACGGGCTGAAGATGAACATACCCGGATTGTTCAGTCGATATTGGACAAATGTATGCGAAAAGACTGCCTTCTAGACGAACTTTATCTTCAACTAATAAAACAAACAACTGATCACCCCGACGCTAATTCAAGAGTAAATCTGCGAAATTGGGCTTTGTTGTCGGTTGCATGCAGTGTTATATTACCAACCACGAAATCAATTTGTAAATATTTGATGGCTCATTTGAAAAGGTGCTCCAGTGATTTTATATACGAAGAAGGGAAATATGCCAGATTTGCTGATAAAGTAAGTAATTTTAAACAAAATATTTTTTTATTATTATTTATATAGTCATCTTCTAGAATTAAATTCATGAACTTTTCCTTATTAGCCCTCTAGTGCCCAAGACCGCCTCTAGACGGGCAAAGTTAAAAACACCGTTATTCGCTTTCCTCATTCCTTTTTGTCTTCGTTCTGAGTTTTTTTTATTTCGAGGAAGTCCAAAATTTATGTTCGTTGCGTTTGCAATGCTTGCTAGAGCTAGCGTCAACTGCTACAGTCGTTTGAAGCTGAAAATTTGTGTAACTCGGTCGCAATAATTATTTTGTAAAAAGTGGGAATTAAAAATATTTTTTAAAAATATTTTAAAAAGTTCGCTGCTGGAAACAAAATTATTTCCGTGTTGCTAATAGTCTCAAGGAGGCAAAATAAAAAGCCCGCACCAAAAAAAGTTTTCGTTAGCTTTTTATCGCTTTTATAAGGTACCCCATCTAGAGGCGGTCTTGGGACAATTCGGGAAAAAATTCGATGGTAAGCTTTAAAGTGGAACAACTTAAGATATATTTCAGTCCAAATAATTGCTTCAGTAGAAATGGATAGACGACAAATGCATAAGCTATCAGCTCTTTTCGATGTGGAGATTGAGAAATTTTTGAGTTCGGTTGATTTTGACATTGATACAGAAGGAGAAGAAATGGAGTACGAATTGACAGATGATGTTTGCGAGGCAGCGTTTCCTGTCAATGAGGAAGATCAAGAAGCGATTGAAAGAGCGGTAAATTGGCTACAGAGATTTGTGTAACTTCAAGCGGAAGTCCTACTCTGTTTGCGAAATTGTTGTCACCTTCAACTTCAATTGCAACGCATTCACCTCAAGCACAGAAACGCAAACGCAAAGCGCCTGCTGAGCATGATATTGCTCATGTTGAAGAAAGCACAATAGCTGAATTTGTAGGATCTGTTTGGGCTATCGATCCAAAATCACCGATTTTCAAAAAGATGTTGTGGCGCCAAAAGAACTAAGTCATGGATAAATCTGCGACTTCTTTTACTTAGCCTGACCTTGAAGTTCTAAAAAGCTTGATACGCCATTCAAGTGTTTTCAATACTTTTTGAATGATACTTTCATTGATCATATTACCAAGCCAACAAATTTGTATGCCGCCCAAAAAGATATCAATACTTCGCTTTCTACTAAATTTTGTGGATCTGTATTTTGAGTGGAAATATCTTTGACGGTTTGGAAGGACAATAAGGCGCACTTGCTTCGACTTACGCGGGCACAAAGCCTTTCCTGAATGAAACAAATTCAAAAGGTCAGGTTTCACGTTTTGTTCGCTCTGAAAAAAAGTACCTTGACATAGATTGCGCCAATGCAATCCACGAATATAACAGCAACATGGGTGGTGTCGACATAATGGATGGACTTATTTTTTATTTGATTACGAATATTTATTAATATTTATTAAAATGTTTTAATAATATATGAATCGAAAGCGTTTTACTTATTTGTTTATTTAATTTAAATGTCACAACAAAGCAACCAAAATGTATCGGCCGCATACATACAACAAAACACTTTCTATACATAAAATTAAAAGAGAGCAGCTTAGCCCTCTCCTTCGCACTCGCAAATCATATGGCAAGTACGGGCTGAGGCAGCATGACACTACCGTATTGATTGCATCATGGTGTACACTATTATGGAAATAGATGACAATAAAAACATTATTGATCTGGCTATCTTCAATCAAAACATTCCATTCGAAATAGATTCGGGTTCTTCGGTGTCAATAATAAATGTAAAAACGTATAAAATGCTTAACAGTCCAAAAATAATGAAGTGCAGTAAAAAGTTAAAAGCATTCGGACATACGCCAATTCCAATATTGGGTGAACTGCATACTGTGGCAAAGTATAACAACATAGAAGCGAATGTAGTGTTAATTGTAGCAAACGTAAAAAACTCAAATAACTTATTCGGAAGAGACTTGTTTAAAATATTCAATTTTAAAATTGAACAAATCCAAAATATAAGTCCACAATTCGACGGTCAAATAGCTAATCTTTGTGACAAATTCAAAGAAGTATTTGAGCCAGCTATCGGAGCAATAAAAAACTTCCAAGCATCAGTGTACTTAATGCCAAACGCCACACCAAAATTTTTTAAAAGCCGTCCAATACCGTTTGCTCAACTAGCAAAATTTAAGGAGGAAGCAGAAAGCCTCACGCAAGCCGGTATCTGGAAGCCCATTAAGTTCAGCAACTGGGCATCGCCGATTGTTCTCGCACCGAAGCCAGGTGGAGCAATTCGTATCTGCGGGGACTTCAAACAAGGCGTCAACACGCAACTCAACATTGAGCAATATCCCCTGCCTACACGTGAATCACTTTTACACGTTATTCGCCATGGTCAACATTTTACAAAAATTGATCTAAAGGATGCCTATTTACAGATGCAGCTAGATGAAGCTTCAAAACAAATTATGGTCGTCAATACCCCGTTAGGTCTTTTTCAGTACCAACGTCTGCCGTATGGAATAGCTAGCGCGCCTGCTATATTCCAGCGTTACTTACAGCAACTTATTAGTGGCATCCCAGGATGTGGCAACTATCTTGACGACATAATTATATCAGCGCCAACAAGCGACGCACACATTGCCCGCGTCGAACAAATCTTAACTATTCTACAGGAGAATGGCATAAGATGCAAAAAGGAGAAATGCTCATTTTTCCAATCGGAAATAGAGTATTTAGGGAGAAGAGTCAGTGCTTCAGCCATCCTACCTGACACATCGGGTTTGCAAGCTGTCAAAGAGTTGCAACCACCCAACAACATTCATGCACTTCTTCTGGTTTAACTTCAAGTTCGCCGTCAGCAGTCGTTGGAAAACCTCGCGCAAGTGTTCCACGTGTTCCTCCAATGTAGATCCAATGACAATAATGTCGTCCAAGTAAGCGAAGGCGTATGGTTCCATTTCCGGGCCGATGACGCTATCCAGCGCGCGTTGGAATGTCGCTGGGGCTGAGTGTAGCCCGAACGGCATAAACTTCCACTGGTAAAGGCCTCTTCCCGGAACCGTAAATGCGGTGTACTCCCGGCTTTCCTTGGCCATCGGGATTTGCCAGTACCCGTTCTTAAGGTCCAGCGTAGATATGTACTTTGCGTTGCGTAAGCGTTCTAGTATGTGGTTGATACGCGGCAGTGGGTACGCATCGGGCACGGATCGCGCATTTAGTTGCCGAAAATCCACGCACATACGTATCTCGCCCGTCTTCTTACCAACCAGCACAATGGGCGCGCTGTGTGGGCTCTATGATGGCTCGATCTGGCCATTCCTCAGCAGCTCGTCGACCTGGTCGTTTATTATCTTCTGCATTGCCGGGATCTTGGGGAAGTATCGTTGTTTCACCGGTTTGTCATCTTTCATGATGATGCAATGCTGGGCGATGTGGGACACCCCCGTCAGTTTCGCGAACTTGCTAAGCTCCCTTTCCAAGAATGCACAGATCCAAGTGGGCAATTCCGGGTCCGTTGCGTTTGCTTCTGCTGGTGGCACCTCGCCTCCTGTGTCAGTTGTGACTGCAGCTAGGCTGATGGGAACCTCT
The DNA here is from genome assembly GCA_018904305.1 of Scaptomyza montana. Lineage (NCBI taxonomy): Eukaryota > Metazoa > Arthropoda > Insecta > Diptera > Drosophilidae > Scaptomyza > Scaptomyza montana. The sequence continues at coordinate 12,374 of JAEIGR010000298.1, read as the reverse complement.
CGTTGGTAAGTTTCCTGTTCTTCCATAATGTCCGGTAGTTTTCGGGGTCGTTTCCGAAACGGGTTAGTTCTCCGGTCTTTGCCAGCGCCTGCCAATGGTTCGAAAGTGTAACCTTTGTAAGTACTATGTTGCCCGATCTGGTTCTTCTCCTGACTGGCGTGTGCTGTTTCTCATTCAATGTCTGGTGTATCCTGCGTTAGTGCAACACTAACCTGCGCTGTCCCTACGAGTTCGGCTGGCTCAGTGTCATGTGCGTCCTGCGTTGCCATGTCACTAGCCTGAGCTGTTTCTAAGAAGTCGGCTGGCTCAGCGTTGCGTGCATCCTGCGTTAGTGCAACACTAGCCTGCGCTGTCTCTACGAGTTCGGCTGGCTCATTGTCATATGCGTCCTGCGGGGTCGTCGTCGTTGGTTGGAACGGGGTCATCAGCATCGGGCACGTTCGAGGATCGGGCGTCTGTGCCAGTTGTAGGAAGGCTCGACCACACTGAATTTTTGCGCGTATCCCACACAAAAAATCAAAGCCCAAGATAACGTCGTCCAGTATCGTTGGCATGACCAGTAGAGGCACCACTGCTTCCTGTTCATCGAGCTTTATCGCCACCATTACTGCTGTGACGTTGCACATTTTTGTAAATATGGTGTTGGGTAGTTATAAGGTTGTTTATTAGTTATATTTATTAGTTATATTTTTGAGTTGATTATCTTTTGAGTTTATTAGTATTAAGGGTTATACTTTTGAGTTGATAATAAGAAGCAAGGGCCCACGGTAGACACTGGAAACAAGCATAACGGAACTCCTGGCAGAGAGCAGAGCGCAGAGAGCCGCGCGATCACCCATGGCAGCATGACGCGAGCCAGCCAGCACCGACAGCACAGCGCAACAGCATGACACGAGCCAGCCAGCACAACGCAACAGCATGACACGAGCCAGACCACGCCGACAGCGCGGCGCAGCAAAATGGCACGAGCCAGACCACGCCGACAGCGCAGCAGGGCCGAAGCATTGACGCGAACCAGCCAGCACCGACAGCACAGCGCAAAAGCATGGCACGAGCCAGACCACGCCGACAGCGCAGCAGGGCCGAAGCATTAATGCGGGCCAAACAACGCCGGCAGCACAGCCGCCACAGCAGCAGAATGGCACGAGCCAAACGGCGCGGGCAGCGGCCGCAGCAGCATTGGAACCACGAGCAAAAGGCGCAACAGAAGGCTGGAAAAGGTTTGACGAAAAAGGGCTCGCGATCGCCGCGACGAGCATTAGCACAGGACAGTCAAGTTCAGAGCTCACCGCGAGCAGTCCAGTGCGCGGATCAGCAAAGTCGCGAAAGAAATATTAAAACCACAAGTGCTCAGACGGGGACCACAGGACAAGCTAGCACGCGGACGAACACCAAGAAGCAACGACAACAACAACAAGGAAAGGAGGGTGCTACGAGGCGGCCGGGTAAGCGAGTTAGGGCTATGTCGTCCTTCTTCTTCGGCAGACAAGTCTGGTGCGGATAGGCAGGGAGTTAGGTTTCTTTGTTGTAGATATATATAAGTGAAATAATTCAGTGAAAATAAATGAAAATGACAATGAAAACAAGCCGAGTGTTCGTTACGAGAGTTAGCCAGAGTTATACGTGTTTGCAGGGGATATAAAGTGGAAGTGCAAGAACGGTACGTGTGGCCCGCCCACCGCTTTGAGACGCCGTTGACTGGATGCTGGTCAATACCGTGACAGTCCACGACGTTTTTCATAGCGGCGCACGCCTGTTTCCGAACTTGGTGCCTCCCTGGTCAATACCGGGGGCATTCGAGCCGGAACAAGCGGGGGTAACCCTACTGCCAGATTGCACTTTTGCTAATCACCGAACCACCGGTGTTTGATCTAAATGCCCCCCTTTCATAATTTTCTGAGCGCGGTGTCTCATTTCCACCCCTTCCAAGTCCCAGCAATCATACAAATTTCTTGTAGGGTGGCCCTGGAGAGGCTGAGCTGCCTCAGCCATAGAAACGCTACCTTACACTGCTCGAGTTATCTCCTTTAGTGAGCCATCTGCAAGAATTATCCGTACCCGAACGACACGAATATTATCCTTTGTCTCGACGATCCTTGCTAGCCGCTCACTGATAAACGATCGCGTGGCTCCTGTGTCCAGTGTTGCTGCTACCGGGGTGTCCCCTATGGTCACGAGAGCTGCGATCCTCCCCTCCTCCAAGCGTAACGGGTGAATTACTGCTGAGGGTCCCAACTTTCGCTCTCCGCCCTGTCCTCCTTCAGACGGAGACGCTGGCCGTTTCCCGACCTAGCGACGCTACAGCATCCAATGGTGCGAGTCCCTCGTCGGCCACATTCCCAGCAGAATAACAACCGAGCGTTTCGGCATTCTTTAGCGAAATGTCCGACTTCCCCACAGTTGCGGCATGCTCGCTTCGCATCCACTGCTCCGCCTGTGTCTTGCGATGTCATCCTGGTCGCCGTTTCTGTGTTTCGCGTCATCCCCACCGGGTTGTCACCGCCTTGTCCGTGGTCTCTGCCGTTGTGAACGTGGCCGAGTGTAACTTTCGGCTTACTGGTCTGCGAAAAGGTGCCATGTCCCTTCGGATCCCGGTTCCGGGCAGTCTCGTAATTCGTCACCAGTTGGGTCAATGCGGCCAAAGTATCGAATTCATGTCGTCGCGTGAACAAGTGGTACTCTGGTAGTAGGTTCCCATATATCCTCTCTAGCTCCTGTTCTGGCGAGTACTGGGCACGTTGCATCATCAACCGGAGCTCGATTAAATAATCCTTGAAGGGTTCGTCCAGCCGCTGGAAACGAGTTTGGATGGTACTTTCCAAGCGTTGAAAGTGCCTCGGGGGTAGAAAGAAGTCTAAAAATTCCTTCTTTAGTGCATCCCAAGGCTCATCCTGCATTCTGTATGTCCGGAACCATCCTTCAGCGCGGCCAGTGAAAAGACCGGATATTGCTCGCGGCAGCTGGTCAACACTCACCCGGTACGATGCGACTCGCTCTTCCAGTTTCTCAATGAAACTAAGTGGGTCCGAGATACCGTGAAATACGATGCCCCATTGCGCAGCTTATCCGCCAGCATTGAGCACGATATTTCTTCCCGGCCTGCTCTTTTGCTTGCGACACTGGTACCAGCAAATTCGAGGGACTCCTGCGTCAAAATCGGCAGCGCTGGCACTGGCACCTTAAGCTGGTGTCTATCCTCCTTATACTTTTGGCTCTCTGGACCCGGCTGGCGAGCGGGCATCCCGAGGGCTGGCTGTATCTCCATAGCTTGCTTCCAGCTCACCCAAACGGTCGAGCATCGCTTCCGAATGCTCTCCTTTTGAGATGAAAGCCGAAATCCTGCCCCTCAACTCCTCCACGGTGCTGGTAGTTCCCAACCCGAACTCCTGGGCCAGCTGCTGTAGCTCGTCCTTGCGACGGAAGGATATCCACTTTACACCCATGCTAGATTCTGCTACGACGGTTGCTGTTGGTTCTGCGGCTAGTCTTGGTGGTGGTCTCGCTGTGTGTCCTGTTGTTGGTTCTGCTGCGTGTTTCTGTGGTTGGTCCTGCTGCGTGTCCTTTTCTTTGCGCAAGGTTTCACTTGTTCAGTATGCTCAGTGGTTTTATTTTAATCTTCACTGCGGAACAATTGTTGTCTTCTGTCGTAAGATTTTTTTCACTGTTGTAGGATGGTTGTTTCCTAGTTGGCTCCGTGTCGGTGACTGCCTACGGACGGCTTCGTTGTGATGTGCCTCTGTCGCCGTGATGTTGCTCTTCGGCTCGGTGAGTGGGTCGCCCTAGGCTCGGCTATGTCACGACGCGGCTGCTGCGTTAGCGACTGAGACGCGGCGGCGGTGTTCGGCTGCGGTAGGGCTCGGACGTCGGCTTTCCTGTGCTGCTCTCTCTCGCAAATAAAAAAATATTTGGGCACCGGCAAGTAAATGGTTAAGCGGAAGCTGGACCCTACTGTACTCCGGAGAGTTAAATGTTTGGGATAGTTCTCTTGTGCGGTTGGTTATTAAAAAAAAAACACAAACAAAAAGAAAAACGAGTGGAAACGTTGCAGTCGGACGCAACCGACTGCGGCATACTCGATACCAGTATTAAAATCGGTAAAGAGAGGCCTCATTGCAAAAGGGGTCCGGATGCGGCAGGGGTGTCCGCTGCCTTAACGATTCTACGATGCAGATGGGGATGCCACAAGCTATCTTCCTTCCAAATTTGGTGACTTTAGCTTACAGTATGTAAAAGCTGTTTAAAAGGGGGCTGGGGGCGGATTGGGTTGTTGTGGCATCCAAATTTTTGCTGCAGATCTTTGTGGAATGTCAATTGCTATCTTCATACCATACTTGGTGACTCTATCTCAAAGTTTGTATAAGGTGGAGAAAGGGGGGGGCTGGGGGCGGAATGGGTGGGCGTGGCATCCAAATTTTTGACGCAGATTTAAGTGAAATGTCAATTGCTATCTTCATACCAAATATGGTGAATCTAGCTCAAAGTTTGTAAAAGATGGGGAAATGGGGGCGGAATGGGTGGGCGTAGCTTCAAAAATTTGATGCAGATTTTTGGGGGTCGTTGCCAGCTGTCTTCCTACCAAATTTGGTGGCTCTAGCTCTACAACTCTGGAAGATACACTCATTCCCGTTTTTGACGAAGCGTTGGGGTGGATGGGGGTGGCTAGGGCAGTATTGGTGGGCGTGGCATCCAAACTTTTGATGCAGTTTTTGGGGGGTCATCATCACCTATCTTAGCACCAAATTTGGTGGCTACAGCTCAAAAACTGTGGGAGATATAGGCGTTTTTGACATTAAAATGTTGGGGGTCTGGGGGCGGAATGGGGGCGTGGCTCCAAAATTTTTGATGCAGTTTTTTTGGGAGTTACACGGAACAAATGTTCAACAACTACATTTTTTTATTTAATATCCCAGAGCCTTAACGTTGACCATTAAATTTTTTACCTAAATTTATTTTCAGATTAATATATCATTCTATATTATACTCAATATAATAAATTTAACTATTTTTAAATTAAATTCATTTTGATATCATAAATTAAATTACGGCCTAAATTTCTTTAATGTTACTTTGCAATTCAGTCAACTGGCTGATGCCCTTTAGTGTATAATTTTCCTTGAAAAACCGTGGGGTGTGGAACTTCTGCTTTGCAGCCATTTTAAAGTATCTTAGGAGTGCTTCAAATATATGAAAAATAGATCGACTAACTCTATATTGCTTAGCCCATAGTGCAGACAGATTGTATTGAACCAGCTTAAAATTTTAATTTATACTCGACTTTTTGCTGCAGATCTTTGTGGAATGTCAATTGCTATCTTCATACCAAACTTGGTGACTCTATCTCAAAGTTTGTATAAGGTGGAGAAAGGGAGGGGGCTGGGGGCGGAATGGGTGGGCGTGGCATCCAAATTTTTGACGCAGATTTAAGTGAAATGTCAATTGCTATCTTCATACCAAATATGGTGAATCTAGCTCAAAGTTTGTAAAAGATGGGGAAATGGGGGCGGAATGGGTGGGCGTAGCTTCAAAAATTTGATGCAGATTTTTGGGGGTCGATACCAGCTATATTCCTACCAAATTTGGTGGCTCTAGCTCCACAACTCTGGAAGATACACGCATTCCCGTTTTTGACGAAGCGTTGGGTCGGATGGGGGCGGCTAGGGCAGTATTGGTGGGCGTGGCATCCAAACTTTTGATGCAGTTTATGGGGGGTCATCATCACCTATCTTAGCACCAAATTTGGTGGCTACAGCTCAAAAACTGTGGGAGATATAGGCGTTTTTGACATTAAAATGTTTGGGGTCTGGGGGCGGAATGGGGGCGTGGCTCCAAAATTTTTGGATGCAGTTTTTTTGGGAGTTACACGGAACAAATGTTCAACAACTACATTTTTTTATTTAATATCCCAGAGCCTTAACGTTGACCATTAAATTTTTTACCTAAATTTATTTTCAGATTAATATATCATTCTATATTATACTCAATATAATAAATTTAACTATTTTTAAATTAAATTCATTTTGATATCATAAATTAAATTACGGCCTAAATTTCTTTAATGTTACTTTGCAATTCAGTCAACTGGCTGATGCCCTTTAGTGTATAATTTTCCTTGAAAAACCGTGGGGTGTGGAACTTCTGCTTTGCAGCCATTTTAAAGTATCTTAGGAGTGCTTCAAATATATGAAAATTAGATCGACTAACTCTATATTGCTTAGCCCATAGTGCAGACAGATTGTATTGAACCAGCTTATAAAAATTTTAATTTATACTCGACTAAGGGGCTCCGCCCCCCTTGCTCCTTCCCTTCGAAGTATCGCGGTGCGCACTCGCTACCAATATATAGTATTGAACAACATAATTACTTTATACCCCACTTTGTGTAGCACCTATACCTCAACCGGGAGCTTTTAAGTAATTTTTGGCCAAAACGGTTTGGAGCCGTGTACAGTGACTACATACAAAAATTTATAAAAAAATTTCAAGAATCAAAAAAGTTTTTACACTCAGAAATAAAAGTAGTATAAAGCCCTATCTACATTGGCGCGAGACAGGCGAGACTTGCGTTCGAATTCGATAGCGTGGACACTCGCTGCAGAATATCGCATGTCTATTTACATTGACGCGAGACTTCGGGCGTGCTTTTGTTTAAATTTGCAACCCTGTTCAATAAAACATGGCAGCCCTGTTCACCATAACATGGCAACACTTACCAAAAAAGCAAACAGAAAATATTTCATTTGTGCTATGTCTTCAATTAAAAAAATAATAATTTATTCTGCAATAGGCTTGGCCGCAAAAATAATAAAGGATGCTTTAAAATATGCAAAAAGTATTTCACATTAACAGCAGCTGATCAGCTGCGTTGGTAAAGCGTGATCAGCTGCTTTTCACGCTTCGCCAACGCGAGGGTTTTTCATATTTTCGAAATTGAAAGCGAGAGACGCGCGATATCTAGCGCCATTGTAAACAAACACATTGACTCTCATGAAATGAAAATGGTTGCGACACTCGCTTTCGAACATCGCCTCGCGGCCTCGCGCCAATGTAAATAGGACTTAAGCCTGGGCTGAGGCGCGTGCCAGACTCGGCTGCAGAGACCTCTGCCTTAGCATAGCGCGTGCCATCCTCGGCTACAGAGACCTCTGTTTTAGCTTAGCGCGTGCCATCCTCGGCTGAAGAGACCTCTGCCGTGGTTTCGGCCGTAGCCGCTCTCGCTAGGGTGTATATTCCTCTCGCTCTGGTGCTTGTGTCGTTGTCTTTTGTCATGCGTGGTCCCTTTCTGTTGGTGCGCTCTTAAGTGCGAGAGCGCACACGATCCCACTGCCCACTGCCATCAGTGATGCGCGTTACTGGCTTTATAATTTCGTACCTATTTTAGGGCCCAATTTTCCCCTCCTTAAATGTAAATGCACTATTATTATGCAAAATTAAATTCTAATTAATAATTCCTTCATGGTAACAAATTTGTAGTAATATAAATATCTGTGGAGGAGCTAGTTTTGCTCCTTCACAATATATATATATATTATTTCCAGATGAAATCATCCTTCTAAGGTATTTCTTGCTCTCTGAGTTTTTAAAACTGAAGCACTTTACCACAGCTGACAAAGCCCTGTATAATTTCACCATTTTGCAGTCAGGCAAACGCGGAGCGGATGCCAAAGTTAGAGATTTATGAGGCGTGTGTGAACAGCTGTTTTAATGTTCTTAAAGCAATATTAAACATGATTACTGGGCACGGTTGCTTAAATACGTATTAATATTGACAAAGAATATACTGAACAATAATAACGCTTATTATTAAGCGGTCCATACGATTTAAGGTGCCGCCAGACGAATAAATTTTTTCGTGCAAGCAATGAACTGTCAAAATCGAAATGTAAACAATTGCAGAAAGCGATTGCACTTCGCAGTCTCACGAAGCAATAATTTTTATGCAAGCAATGACTTTTTCATTTCAGAAATGTTCATTGCAGCGAGTCATTTCGGCAATCATTGCTGCCTAGTCAGACGGAGCCCTGAAAATACATTTATGAAATGCAACTCTGCAATGATATTTTAAACTTGAAGTGGACTGGCAATTTTTTTTTTCATATTTTTGTCGATAGAGCAAACGCTGTTTTTTATTTGATTTTTTTTTTCGCCATCACTATGGACATAGTGTTTTATTAATATTAAAAAGTAACATTGCCGAGCGTTGAGATCTCATTCCTGTTCGTTGTTCTTCAAACAACGTCGCGCCTCTTCCACCATACATTCTCCCATTATGAGTCGCATGCGTGCTTTGGGTCGCTTACGTCATTTAAAACAGTCGCAAACTTCAATTCCAAATGATTCGTTCGGCCCTTTGCTGTTTTCTATCGCATTGCGCGATTTGGCCAACTCTTCATAAAGAGGTGACAACACTGTTTCCAGTTCATTTCTGGTGCTAGAACATCTCTTTCGCTTAATGGCCCTCTCACTGTTGCACCTTCTGTTGGCGACAACTGCTCCAAACTGCTTCCTCTTCCGACTGCTCCAAACATGAATGGGATGTGTCTATGTGTTTATTCAAAACTTTACTTCAGAAGAAGGTGAACTAAGTTGACAGTATGCAGTTCGTTAATATATGTATAACGCAGAACACACATACATACATAACATTTAAAATATAACTTACGAGTTCCACTTAATTTCAAACCATTTAAAAAAACATTTTTTACTTACTGAGTCAATATCACCTGTTGCTGTTTTTTCGTTAGCCATAAAAAGCAGGGCTTTATAAAAGTCCCACTTTGGTTGCACTGATGCAGCACTTTCACTACTAGTTGTTTTTTTTATGATTAGCGAGGAAGTTCGTTCTTAAATTCCTAATTTTTTTCCCTCACAGCGTTTGCCGGGACTTCAAGCGAAACAGCTATTTCGTCCACTGCTGCTGCCTTTGCGTACTTGTTTTTATAATTTTTGTCGCATTTTTGCCAAAGACACGGCTTTCCTTCCAACTCTTCAATGAGTTTAAATATTTGAACATTTGTCCATGTGATCTTTTCAAAATAATCATGTACAAATATATTTAATTTATTCTAACTTTCTGATTTAATTAACTTTACCTTCTCCATTTTCTTCCTTCGATTGCAACAAAATTAACAGTCATTGCTGCAATTGTTTTTATTGCGTTAGCAGCACTAGCAATGAGCAATGATTGCCAACACTGTTTTTTTTTATATATATCGCTTGCAGAAAGCAGTCAGACGACGCAATTTTTTTTTGGCAATCGATTGTAAGCAATAACTGTCATTGCTCAAAACTCATTTGTAAAAATGATTGCAGCCTCGTTAAACAAAGCAATATAGTTTTGCAAGCAATGAAAAATTGCTTCGTCTGACGGCACCTTTATAACCCAAATTCACTGCAATGCATTTCTCTTGATGCTGCATCTGAACAATGCAGGTGATTCTGCATTTACTTAACACACAATCTGATAGGAAACAGCTGGTTGATTTTGTTAATTTTCCTGCTTCATGTTACATGTTCTTTGCTTCCCTTTTCAATCTCTATATTATGCAATTATTAGAAATACAACACACACATAAAAAAGTTTTGATTTGAGGGTCGAAACTTTTTTCTTATCTCTTATCTCTCTTATCTATAAAAAATAAGTGGAAACGTTGCAGTCGGACGCAACCGACTGCGGCATACTCGATACCAGTATTACAAACGGTAAAAAGAGGCCTGACTGCAGAGGGGTACGGATGCGGCAGAGGTGTCGCTGCCTAAAAGATTTTCCGATGCAGATGGGGATGCCACAAGCTATCTTCCTTACAAATTTGCTGACTCTAGCTCAAAGTTTGAAAGTTTGTTGGGAAAGGGGGGCTGGGGGTGGTATGGGTGGGCGTGGCATCCAGAAATTGCTATCTTCATACCAAATTTGGTGACTCTAGCTCAAAGTTTGTAAAATGTCGGGATAGAGGGGCTGGGGCCTTATGGGTGGGCGTGGCATCCAAATTTTTGATGCAGACCTTTGGGGAATGTCAATTGCTATCTTCATACCAAATTTGGGGACTCTAGCACAAATTTTGTAAAAAGAGGGGAAAAGGGGCTGGGGAGTGGGGGCGGTATGGGTGGGCGTGGCACCCAAATTTGTGATGCAGATCCTTGTGGAATGTCAATTGCTATCTTCATACCAAATTTGGTGACTCTAGCTCGAAATTTGTAAAATGTGGTGAAAGGGGGGCTGGGGGCGGTATGGGTGGGTGTGGCATCCAAAATTTTGCTGCAGATCTATGTGGGATGTCAATTGCTATCTTCATACCAAATTTTGTGACTCTAGCGAAAAGTATGTAAAAGGTGGGGAAAGGGGGCGAAATGGGTGGGCGTGGCTCCAAAACTTTGATGCAGATTTTTGGGGGTCGTTGCCAGCTATCTTCCTACCAAATTTGGTGGCTCTAGCTCCACAACTCTGGAAGATACACGCATTCCCGTTTTTGACGAAGCGTTGGGGTGGATGGGGGCGCTTTGGGCAGTATTGGTGGGCGTGGCATCCAAACTTTTGATGCAGTTTTTGGGGGGTCATCATCACCTATCTTGGCACCAAATTTGGTGGCTCTAGCTCAAAAACTGTGGGAGATATAGCCATTTCTGATTTGATGTTGCGGTGGGGCTGGGGGCGGAATGGGGGGCGTGGCTCCAAAATTTTTGATGGAGATTTTTGGGGGTTGCTTGTAGCTATCTGCTTACCGAATTTGGTAGTTCTAGCTGTAAGAATGTGCGAAATATGTGGATTTATCGGTTTTGAGTTATCGAATTTATCGATTTGCCAGCCCCCCAGTTATCGTACAACCCCCATCTTGAAAATTTAATTTACTATCCCATAGATAAAGAGAATTGGAAAGTTTCAAGTCTCTAGCTTGAAGGGTGTGGAAAAAAGTTGCCAACATACGTACGGAGGGACGGACAGACGGACAGACGGACGGACACCATGACGGACATTGCACAAACTCAATATACTCTTTACCTTCGGTATCGAGTATAAAAACTAGTATTTTAATGCTTTATTTAAGTTGTCCTATTAAGACAAAATTTGTCTGACAAATACGCAATGTTAACGCAGCAGTAGCAGTAAAAATAAAACTGGAAGACTTCTTTGTAACCAGACAAGATTCACATTCAAAATACAAGATTCCTACACAAACCGATTCTGCTTATCTAAACCGATGCAGCATCAAGAACTATGCAGCGCAGTGAAAGAGTAATACATAAACTTATGAATACTTTCTGTGCAGTTATTTTTATTGACTAACATTACTTTTGTATTTTAACTAGTGTTTTTTTAGAACCCAGGGCACTAGACGTCGACAATGGACTCCAAGCTGTGAAGAAATATTATGCACAACCAATCGAAGACCATGTTATTCTAAGATCTATTTTATGGATGGCCAATACTATTCCTTTGAGTTTCAGCCCAGTTCAACTGCTAGCGATGTTATAAAAAATATTAAAAAAACACTGGGTCTTCAGGAAAGTTCTCGAGGATACGCATTGTATGAAGTGTTGGGAAACACTGAAAGAAATCTGTCAGCAGAAGAAAAGATTTGCGATGTTATGGCAAAATGGGAGAGGTTTCGCAGTTTCTCCAAAAAAGATAATCAAAATCAGGTCAGTAAGTACTTTATATTGTTGGTCAACCTCTCACCGAAAGATACACCCTGACTTCCCGCATTAATTTATCGGTTGTCGAATTAGGCCTCAAACAAAAATAAACAATAAGCAATTAATTTTTTTATTATTTCTTATTTATGACTAGTGTTGCGGTGGTGCTTTTTACAATGGTTTTGTGCAATGTCTGTCATGCCGATTATCCGTTTGGACCCCGACCACGCCTTTCTGTTTTTCTTGTTATACCCTGATACCGAAGATAAATAGTATACTGGTTTTGTGCAATGCCTGAAAGCCAGATTACTAGAACTTTGCAAAGGTCTTGGTTCAGACAAAGTGTCAATACGATTGTTCTTTGCACACGGTGGGTTGGGAAATAACAACACAATCCATCTGAGGTGCCAATCGATGAAGCACACACATTTATTTCACATGCTAACAGCTACAGGCTTCCAAAAATTTGGACTCACGGTTACCCCGCCGCTTTCAGCTCCCCGCCTTTTGATAGTGGGAATGCGTTTATCCTCCACAGCATTCGAGCAAAAGGCACCAAATTTGTAAGAAGTATAGCGGGTGACATCCCCCAAAGATCTTCCGCATTTTAAAATGGTCATGCCTGTATCTTACACAGTTTTTAAGCTGAAGTCACAGAATTTGGTGAGAACATAACTGAAAAATATCCCTATGGCTGTGCATTAAAACTTATGAGGCAACGCCCACCCCTGCAGCCCCTAGCCAAG
>JAEIGR010000217.1:0-56264 GCA_018904305.1 Scaptomyza montana | reverse complement strand
TTTTTAAATATATTTTCAGATTTTTATATTATTCTATATTTTACTTAATTTAATTATTTTAACTATTTTTTAATTTAAATTAATTTTGATTTCATTTTAATGTCAGCTGCTCTTAGCTGACAATAAATAAATAAATAAATAAATAAATAACAATGTACGTGTGCAGAGCAACGTATTTAAAACTGAAGCACACTTGACTCTAGCACTAAATGGTTAAATAGCTAAAACTGATCCTGTCATTATCACAACCATAAATATCAATGTTTATGGCCTGCTTGTCAAACAGGAGCACACTTGACTCTAATACAAATTGGTTACATAGCCAAAACTGATAGTGTGAACACTGATTTTCACAACTTGTTGTTGTTGGAAAAAACAATGTATGCTGTGGCTTGCTTGCACGTGTTCAAGGCAACGCACTTAAAACAGGAGCACACTTGACACCAGATCCTATGATCACTGATTCTCAAGGATGCTATTGTTGTTGTTGCTCTTGACAATAACAATGCATGTTGTGGGTTGCTTGCAGGGGTGCTAGGCAACGCACGTGCAAACAGATGTACACTTGACACCAGATCCTATGAACACTGATTCTCGCAACCATAACAATGCGGCCTAGGAATGTCATTCCATTTTCCTTAACACCTAGTCTAATTAAAGCAGGCACGATCATAGGAAAAAAAAGGTCATAAATTATAGTATTGGGGGGTAATAGAAGTGTCAAAAAAAGGGTCATAAAATTTGATTGGGGGGTAATAAAACTGTCAAAAATAAAAAGTCATAAATTGACACAGAACCCCTAGTTCCCTCCCAGTAGTACTTCGGAGCAATCCCTGAGAACTCCAGGAGGCCTCCTTTGCGAGGTATGGAGAACTCCTTATTACTCCCAAAACTCGTGTGTAAATACACGTAAAATCGACTAATAGCTTCTTACATTGCGTGTCATTGGAAGGGAGTAGTCCTATAATCTCCCAAAGGAGCAATAGAAGAGATCTCCTATAATCTCCCAAAGGAGCAATAGAAAGGATTTCCTGTTAACCTCCCTAAAGAGCAATAAAAGAGATCTCCTTTTAACCTCCCTATAGAGCATAAGAAGAGATCTGCTATTCTACGCGAGAAAACTAAATTATAATTAAATGTTATTTTATTCACATATTTTGTAATTTATAAGTTTAGCGATAGAAAGCAGCTTTTTTTAAGCAAAGGCTTTTTTAATATTATTTACGAAATCTTCGTACGTCATTGCATCATCTTTAATTGCATCTAAAAAGGAAAAATGTACACATTGATAAAGAAAAATAAGTGGAAACGTTGCAGTCGGACGCAACCGACTGCGGTATACTCGTTACCAATATTAAAACTGGTAAAAAGAAGCCTGATTGCAAAGGGGTACGGATGCGGCAGAGGTGTACGCTGCCTTATAGAGTCTCCGATGCAGATGAGGATGCCACCAGCTATCTTCCTTCCAAATTTGGTGACTCTAGCTCAAAGTTTGTATAAGGTGGGAAAAGGGGGGCTGGAGGCGGTATGGGTGGGAGTGGCATCGATATTCTTGATGCAGATCTTTATGGAATGTCAACTGCTATCTACATAACAACTTTGGTGACTCTAGCTCGAAGTTTGTAAAAGTGGAGAAAGGAGGGCTGGGGCGGTATTGGTGGGCGTGGCATCCAAACTTTTGATGCAGTTTTTGGGGGGTCATCATCACCTATCTTGTCACCAAATTTGGTAGCTGTAGCTCAAAAACTGTGGGAGATATAGGCATTTTCGACTTTAATATGCGGTGGGGCTGGGGTCGGAATGGGGGGAGGGGCGTAGCTCCAAAATTTTTGATGCTGTTTTTTGGGGTGGCTAGTACCTATCTTCATACCAAATTCGGTAGTTCTAGCTGGAAGGATGTGTGAAATAAGCGGATTTATCGTTTTTGAGTTATCGAATTTATCGATTTGCCAGCCCCCCAAATATCGTTGAACCCCCATCTTGACACTTTAATTTACTATCCCATAGATAAAGAGAATGGCAAGGTTTCAAGTCTCTAGCTTGAAGGGTGTGGAAAAAACTTGCACACATACGGACGGACAGACGGACAGACACCATGACAGACATTGCACAAAACCAATATACTCTTTACCTTCGGTAACGAGTATAAAAAAGGGTAAATTTTATAAGTTACCGAACATACATTTTTTAAATAAAACTTACTTTTTCACTGCAACTTTGCCCTTTGTGCCATCCCAATTAATTTTTAATATAACGTCTTCCTTGAAGATTACGTCTATTATTGTTGGTATTTATTTTATTTGAAAATGTTTGTTTCAAATAGCAAAGCTGAAAAGAAATAAGATTCATTGCATCTATTGCAAAGTAAACATATTTATGCATAAACTGCTTTCAATGTCTGATTCCGGTCTAGAGACAATCACCGCTTCAGCGACCTCAATGTCATTTACTGTGCGAAGTGGAAAGAGCTTTAAATCGTGAGCAATTTTTAGTTTAATGTACTCTACAACACTTTCCAGAAGACTATATTGTTTTGCAACCAGGTCCAGTAAAAATCTATTCTGCTCTTCCAATTTTGTGAGCCTGGTCAGGATCTCCACATTTTCGGACGCTTGAATGCTACTTTTAAGTTTAAATGATGCACTCTGTTCAAAAACCACATTTCAATTGACACATTGACAATTTTATTGAAGCACAAGAAGCATGAGCAGCCAAACGAAGAAACAAACAAAGAGAAATACACAAGCTGTCTTCCTTACAAATTTGGTGACTCTAGCTCAAAGTTTGTAAAAGGTGGGGAAAGGGGGGGCTGGGGGCGGTATGGGTAGTTGTGGCATCCAAATTTGTGATGCAGATCTATGTGAAATGTCAATTGCTATCTTCATACCAAATTTGGTGACTCTAGCTCGAAATTTGTAAAAAATGGGGAAAAGGGGGCTGCGGGCGGTATGGTTGGGCGTGGCATCCAAATTTTTGATGCAAATATTTGTGGAATGACAATTGCTATATTCATACCAAATTTGGTGACTCTAGCTCGAAGTTTGTAAAAAGTTTGGAAAGGGGGGCTGGGGGCGGAATGGGTGGGCGTGGCATCCAAATTGTTGTTGCACATCTTTGTGGAATGTCAATTGCTATATTCATACCAAATTTGGTGACTCTAGCTCGAAAATTGTAAAAAATGTGGAAAGGGGGACTGGGGGCGGTATGGGTGGGCGTGGCATCAAAATTTTTGCTGCAGATCTTTGTGAAATGTCAATTGCTTTCTTCAAAACAAATTTGGTGACTCTAGCTCGAAATTTGTAATAAGTGGGAAAGGGGGCTGGGGCGGTATGGGTGGGCGTGGCATCCAAATTTTGATGCAGATCTTTGTGGAATGTCAATTGCTATCTTCATACCAAATTTGGTGACTCTAGCTCGAAGTTTGTAAAAAGTGGTGAAAGGGGGGCTGGGGGCGGTATGGGTCGACGTGGCATCCAAATTTTTGATGCAGATCTTTTTGAAATGTCAATTGCTATCTTCATACCAAATTTGGTGACTCGCTAGAAAATTGTAAGATATGGGGAAAGCGGGACTGGGGGTGGTATGGGTGGGGGTGGCATCCAAATTTTTGCTGCAGATCTTTGTGGAATGTCAATCGCTATATTCAAACCAAATTTGGTGACTCTAGCCAAAAGTTTGTAAAAGGTGGGGAAAGGGGGGCGAAATGGGTGGGCGTGGCTCCAAAACTTGGATGCAGTTTTTTGGGGGTCGTCTCCAGCTATCTTCCTACCAAATTTGGAGGCTCTTGGGGTTGATGGGGTCGGCTAGGGCAGTATCGGTGGGCGTGGCATCCAAACTTTTGATGCAGTTTTTGGGGGGTCATCATCACCTATCTTGGCACCACATTTGGTGGCTCTAGCTCAAAAACTGTGGGAGATATAGGCATTTTTGACTTTAAAATGCGGGGGCTGGGGTCGGAATGGGGGGAGGGGCGTAGCTCCAAAATTTTTGATGCTGTTTTTTGGGGTTGCTAGTACCTATCTTCATACCAAATTCGGTAGTTCTAGCTGTAAGGATGTGTGAAATATGCGGATTTATCGTTTTTGAGTTATCGAATTTATCGATTTGCCAGCCCCCCAGTTATCGTAGAACCCCCATCTTGACACTTTAATTTACTTTCCCATAGATAAAGAGAATTGGAAAGTTTCAAGTCTCTAGCTTGAAGGGTGTGGAAAAAACTTGCATACATACGGACGGACAGACGGACAGACAGACAGACAGACAGACAGACAGACGGACAGACACCATGACGGACATTGCACCAATATACTCTTTACCTTCGGTATCGAGTATACAAATATTCAAATCTCTCTTAAACCTCAAAAGTGAGCAATAAAGGAGATTTGTCAGTATTTATTTTCTTAAGAAAGAAATTACGTAGATAATTTTTAACAAATCTGTCTTATTGCTCGCTTCGGAGAAATAGGAAAAAAGTATTAACAAATCTCCCTTATTGCTCCGAAAAAATACATAGGCGAGTAATCACTCATTCCTCCTGTAGGGAGGTCTCGCTTTAAGTTCTACTGGGCTACTACTGTTGCTAATGGTGATTATGTAGTGATAGCAGCAGTGCGGCACAGACCGGCAATCAGGTGCACACACACACGCAACTTCAGCGGCCACAGGAAGCAACCAGACCACCGAACGAGGATTGGCCAACCCGTCTGGGTGGTCATCATCTTTAATTACAAGAAAAAACCAAGTTTGTTTCCGAGCTTGAGCGCGAAGCTGTCCCTGCCGTAGTTTACTTTGCGCGCGCATAGCAATAGTTGCCCGCGCAAACCACAGCGCGCGCACGCACAGAAACAGCAGCCCACGCCACAGCGCACCCACATATAAGCACGGCAGCCACCACAGGCACAGTGGATCGCAACAACGCAGCAGCCGCATGAATATTTATTTATGCATGTAATTTTCTCACGCCCGATTTGCTTAGATACAAAATTGGTATCGAAATTGAGTATAAGAAGAGTATAAGTCGATCGAAATCTGGGAATGAGAATCCATTTCGATTGCGTTTCGACTCGGAATTTAGAACAGGCCTGAATATAATGTAACACACACACACACACATGTAATTTTAGTGCTGTGCTTAGCAAAAATGTAGACTTAGTGTCTACGTCATTTTCCTATGTCGCTGGTGTTCGTTAGTTTTTAGCGTGCATAATATTAAATAAAATTATATTATAAAATAAATATTATATATGTTTAGTAATAAATAAATTTAAAACTAACGTATACATAATTAATTTGGTTTATTAAAATTGTCTTAAAATTGTGCATATATATATAGTGACATATTCAGTTCTTGCAGAACTTCTATGCCAACCTCCACCCACATAAAATAACAAGAACAATGCACAAGCATTGTCCACTTGAGTAAACATACGTATAATCTTAAGCACGCACAATTATAATTTCGGCTTCTTGTTATAGAACCATAGATAATTAAGTCACACTCAGCATAAGCACGTACATCCGGCGAACAGAATAAACAACACTAAAACTATGCACCCTAAAAAATAACAAAGCTATTAAAATCAATCACGCCACCCGAAAAACAAAACCATTAAAATCGATCACGCCACTTTAAGAATTAGATGAGCAAAGTCCAATGTAATTTGATCCTTGAGCGAAACCCCAGTTTACGACTCCACAGAATAAATCCACTCAAGAGAGTTGAGCATTAATAATTATAACAAAGGAATAAGTCGCAGAACGAGGTTTCTTCAATAATCAAAACGCTAGCATAAGTTGAGTTCTATTTTACATGTTTAACTGTAAAGACGCGTTCAATAAAGATATTTTATATTTTTTTGAATAAACGCGACTCCAACGATTTAATTGGCGCAGCCGGTAGGATATCAGTCGAAATCGTGAAAGTCATAGTAACCTAAGGATCAAAAGATCCTTAACTTGTTCAAGTGTCTCGCGAACTAATCGAAGTGATATCCGCACAAGGACCTCGTGATCCTTAAAAACTTTTCTTCGAAAAGAAACAAAATCCACGCAACGCTTAAGTGCAAGAAAAAAGAAAGAGAAGAAAATTTCTTTTTAACCAACAAAACTTTTTACACATCAAACATCAAAATAAATAAAAATTCCAAGATGACTTTGAGGATTTTATCAGACGCCAACCTAAGCCAAGCGCTTAACCAAATCAGACAAATACCAAGCTTTGGAGGAGAAACAGAAGACCTAAGTGCTTTCATCAGCAGAATTGAATTCATCATGAAACTATACCCAACTGAGGACGGCAGACAACAAAATGTGTTATTCAGCGCAGTGGAAATGCAGCTACATGGAGACGCCCAAAGGACATCGCTAAGACACATGGCTTCGGATTGGAACACACTAAGGAAATCCTGATCAACACCTACAAAACGCAAACATCATACGAAGAACTATTAAGGAAGCTGTACTACACTCAATACGGAGGAAGTATACGTAAGTTCGTCGAAGAAATAGAGACTAAGTCTTTTGTCATTATAAATAAGCTAATAATAGAAGGCAACCAACAAAATACAACACTTTATACAAACGCAATGAACAGTACAATAAAAGATGTAATTAGTAAGAAATTGCCTGACCGATTGTATATGCAGCTAGCTAGATACGATATAACCACAGTGAACAAATTAAAGCAAGTAGCACAGAAAGAAGGAGTTTACGAAGAATACGTATCTGAGAGATCTAAGAACACAAATAACACAACCTTCAGCAAAACAAACAAAAACAACTATAATTCCAAATATCAAAACCACAACAATTCAGGTTACAGAAACCAACAGAATTTTAATACAAATTTTCAAAATTATAGAAACCCATTGAATTTTAACCCAAATTTTCAAAATTATAGAAACCAAAATCAACCACAAAATACCACAACACATGACCCACAACTATTTAGGGAATTCCAACAAAAACTATATCAAGGTAGAACACAAAACCCAATCAATTACCAACATAATCCGTTCAGAACAAATGCACCAAATCCACCATTTAAAAGAATACGCCCAGGTTATAGTGAACAGTCAAAAATGGACACATCCGAAAATTTTCATCAAACAGCCTCGGAATCGAAAATAGAACACCGTTCATAAATATAATTATGAACGATATTCCTTTGAAATGCTTAGTAGATACAGGTTCGTCGATAAATTTAATGAGCAAAAATTTCCTTAATTATAAAATATCAAAAGAAAATATTATTTGTCATACAATAAGTGGAAAAGTAACATTAAACGAAAGTATATCGTTAGCACCAAGTAGACTTTGTCCGACCGATCAAAAATTTTACATTCATGATTTCTCAAAGAAATTTGACATCTTATTAGGCCGAACGTTCCTAACAGATTGTAAAGCTAAGATCAACTACGAGGAAGAGTTCATAAAACTTGGAGATTTCCAATTCTTATTCAAGTATGATATCGAAAATAAAGGGTTAAACGAAAACTTAGAAGAATGTTTAGATCCACCACTAACAAGAGATTTGCATATAGCTTATGCACTGGAAAATGAGTTGTTAGAAAGCAATCAGTTCAGATTAGAGCATCTCAATGCAGAAGAAAAAAGGGAGTTAACAAAAGTTTTATTTGAATTTAAAGATATCCAGTATAAAGAGGGTGATAATCTGACCTTCACTAATAATATAAAACATACAATTACAACCAAGCATGAAGACCCCATTTACAAAAGACCATATAGGTACGCACAAAGCTTCGACGAAGAAGTAGATAAACAAATAAAAGAAATGATGAAACAAGGTATCATTCGCGAATCAAGTTCACCCTATTGTTCACCAATCTGGATAGTACCCAAGAAAAGTGACGCCTCAGGCATAAAAAAGTTTCGCATAGTCGTAGACTACCGCAGTCTCAACGAGGTAACCATCAGTGATAAATATCCTATACCTTTAATGGACGAAATATTAGACAAGTTAGGAAGATGCCAATACTTTACCACCATTGACTTAGCAAAAGGGTTTCATCAAATCCAAATGGACGAAAAATCCATACCGAAAACTGCCTTCTCAACTAAAAACGGTCATTTCGAATATACACGAATGCCATTCGGTTTAAAGAATGCACCAGCAACATTTCAACGTTGCATGAACAATCTTTTAGGAGACTTAGTCTACAAAAATTGTTTAGTATATATAGACGACATAATAGTGTTTTCCACTTCATTGGAAGAACATATATTATCACTTAGAAAGGTTTTCGAAAAGCTAAGAGAAGCAAATTTAAAATTACAGCTAGATAAGTGCGAATGGATGAAAAAAGAAACAGATTTTTTAGGTCACGTTATAACCGTAGACGGAATCAAACCTAATCCAAATAAAATTGAAGCAGTTAAAGCATTTCCAATACCTAAAACACCGAAAGAAATAAAAAGATTTCTAGGTTTATGTGGATTTTATCGAAAGTTCATACCTAACTTTGCCAAAGTAGCAAAGCCAATTACACTTAAATTAAAAAAGGGAGCAAAAATAAATATAAACGAAAAAGAGTATAAAGAAGCATTCGAAAAATTAAAATTACTCATTATGTCTGACCCAATATTAATTTATCCTGACTTTAACAAGAAATTTTCACTGATAACAGACGCAAGTAATTATGCACTAGATGCAGTTTTATCACAGGATCACAAACCAATATGCTTTGCAAGCAGGACCCTGAATGAACATGAAATTAATTATTCCGCAATAGAAAAAGAACTCTTGGCTATAATATGGGCTACCAAAAATTTCAGATCATATCTTTTCGGTGAAAATTCGAAATACTAAGCGACCACAAGCCTTTAGTATGGTTAGAAAACATTAAGGACCCAAATATGAAATTACAGAGATGGAAAATCAGGCTTAACGAATTCGATTATGAAATTAAATACTTACCAGGTAAAGAGAATTATGTAGCAGATGCACTTTCAAGAATTAAATTAGAGGAGAATTTTATGGGAGACACACAAGACAGCGTAGCAGCAACAATACACAGCGCATGCGAAGACAATCAAAATTGCATTCAAATCACAGAAAGACCCTTAAACACTTACAGCCACCAAATAGAATTTATTAAAAGCAATATAGAAGACGTAAAGAAAATAAACTACTTTCACAAAACAAAAATTATTATAAATTATACAGAGATGACCATAGAGAGAGCAAAAGAGCTAATAAAAGAATATTTATGTGCAAAAAATAGTGTAGTATATTTCCCACACAACGGTGACTACGAAACATTCCAAAAAGCTTATGTAGAAATAATAAGTACAGACAATCCAATTAGAACAATGAGAGCAACCACCAAATTAATTGACATCCAAACTTATTCAGACTTTAAAGAAATCATTATGAAAAACCACAAGAAGCTTTTACATCCAGGTATAGAAAAAACCATAGCTATGTTTAAAACAAATTACTACTACCCCGATTACCAGAAGTTAATCCAAAATATAATAAACGAATGCGAAGTTTGCAATATAGCGAAAACAGAACATAGAGATACAAAGTTTACCTTTGAACTAACCCCCGAAATCTACAACCCAAGAGAAAAATATGTAATAGATTTTTACATGGTAGACAACAAACAATTTTTGTCATGCATAGATGTTTATTCGAAATACGCTACATTGGTTGAAGTAAATGGAAAAGATTGGCTAGAAGCGAAAAGAGCAATCCTTAAAATATTCAATGACATGGGAAAACCGATAGAAATAAAAGCAGATAAAGATTCAGCATTCATGTGCGCAGCTCTAAAAATATGGTTAGAATCAGAAAATGTTAAAATAGAAATAACAACAAGCAAAAACGGAATTTCAGACGTAGAAAGATTTCATAAAACAATTAATGAAAAACTGAGAATCATAAACACCGATACTGACCCCGAAAACAAATTAACAAAGTTCGAAACAATCCTTTATACGTACAACCATAAAATAATACACAGCACAACAGGCAGAACCCCAGCAGAGATTTTTATTTACGCAGGAACACCAACTCATGATACCCAAGCAAAGAAAATCAACAAGATAACAAAATTAAATGAAAAAAGACAAACATTTGAAATAGACACAAATTACAGAGAAATGCCTCTAGTGAAATCCAAAGTAACTAACCCTTTTAGAAAAACAGGAAATATCAAAAAAGTAGACGACAAACATTTTGAAGAAACTAACAGAGGTAGAAAAATCCTTCATTATCAAACAAAATTCAAAAAACAAAAGAAAACTAACGTAAGCAAATATAACAATTCCAGGTCAACTGAAGCTGCTAACGATACACTTGTTACAATTAATACTCCTACTCACAACAATAATACCATGTAACACCCAATCGATAGAAATCAATCAAATAAAAGCGCAAAACGGATACCTTATCCTTAAAACTGGTCTACTTAGTATTACACAGGAATATGAATACCATTGCCTCACAATAAATTTAACTAAAACTGAAGAAACACTAAACAACCTATTGCAACAAGCGGAAACCTTTAAATTCTTACCACAAATAGAATACCTAATAGAAAAACTAGAAAGAGAAATGAACGGAATAAAAATAGTAAAAAGACAGAAACGAGGACTATTGAATATAGTAGGAACAGCATATAAATACTTATTCGGCACCTTGACCGAAGAAGACAGAACAGAATTAGAAAACAAAATAAATAACTTAGAAGAAAACAGCATTCAAATAAATGAATTAAACAAGATAATAGAAGCAGTAAATCATGGCCTTAGTATTATAGAAAACATGTCAGAAGATTCACAACAAGATAAAAAACAAAACCTAATACTATTTAACTTACAACAATTCACAGAATATATTGAAGATATCGAAATGGGCATGCAATTGACTAGATTAGGGATTTTTAACCCAAAACTACTTAAACACGACTACTTAGAAAATGTAGACACAGAAAAGTTATTGAATATAAAAACTTCAACTTGGCTCAAATCAGATACAAACGAAATCTTAATAATATCACACATACCAAAAAAGCTAACACAAAATCCTTTATACACAATAATTCCTTACCCGGACGAAAACAAAAACATTTTAACAGAAAACATAAAAGATAAATATTACATCAATAAGAATAAAACATATTCAGCAACCGACAAGAAAATAATACAAAATAAATGTATAGATGGTATACTTAAGCAAATAAAAGTAGAATGTAAGTTCACTAAAACACACAAAAATTACGAAATAAATTTTGTAGAACCTAATGTTATATTAACTTGGAATTTGCCTAAACTATTGCTCAATCAAAATTGTACGCCACAAAGAATGGTCATAAAATATAAGAAAAATGAAGAACAAGAACCGACAAACGATCAAGAAAATAAAATTATAATAGACACAGACACTAAAATGTACCCAACACTAACAGCTTGAGGACAAGCCATTTTCTAGGGGATGGGGAAGTGACATATTCAGTTCTTGCAGAACTTCTATGCCAACCTCCACCCACATAAAATAACAAGAACAATGCACAAGCATTGTCCACTTGAGTAAACATACGTATAATCTTAAGCACGCACAATTATAATTTCGGCTTCTTGTTATAGAACCATAGATAATTAAGTCACACTCAGCATAAGCACGTACATCCGGCGAACAGAATAAACAACACTAAAACTATGCACCCTAAAAAATAACAAAGCTATTAAAATCAATCACGCCACCCGAAAAACAAAACCATTAAAATCGATCACGCCACTTTAAGAATTAGATGAGCAAAGTCCAATGTAATTTGATCCTTGAGCGAAACCCCAGTTTACGACTCCACAGAATAAATCCACTCAAGAGAGTTGAGCATTAATAATTATAACAAAGGAATAAGTCGCAGAACGAGGTTTCTTCAATAATCAAAACGCTAGCATAAGTTGAGTTCTATTTTACATGTTTAACTGTAAAGACGCGTTCAATAAAGATATTTTATATTTTTTTGAATAAACGCGACTCCAACGATTTAATTATATATATCTGTGTTGTTATTGTTAGTTCGCTCATTTGCTTTGCTGGTGTAGCGATGTAAGACCCCTTTTACACGATGACGTTTTTGCGTCTGAAGCATTCGTTTGTAGGCAAAGGGAGTAGAGGGGTAACAGCTGCAAGCAATGCTTCATGACTTTTGTAGCAATGATTTATTTTTCTCATTTTGCTTTGCCTTATTCCGATTGTATGTAAACACAGAGTTGCACAGTGTTTGATGTGAATAATAAAGTTATCGATATGAAATATCGCACAAGCAAATATTAGCGCCACTTGTAAATACATTGTTTTGGTTAAGAAATTATTAATAGATATGTTCACTGAATCCCTTTTATTTACTTGTTACTTCTTAAATCAATTATATGTTAACAAATAAAACAATCGATGGCAAAGATGTATGTTTATCGACCATAAATTTAAATCAGAGTTGCATTTACAAAGAAAGTGTTGCATGAAAAAACTTCATCGTGTAAATGCGACCAGATTTGCGAAGAAGTTTTAAAGCAGAATGAAAAAAACTTTTTGAAAAAACTTCATCGTGTAAAAGGGGTCTAACACACACATTGAAATATTTACATGTATGTTAAACACACACAACCTGCAGTGCGCGGCCGTTTTTCTCCAGGCCTGTACCAAAAAATGCGAGTAAGCCTCGCTATGCAAGTGTTAAGCCATACCGTCGCACAAGGCATCGCGACTTGCATTGCGTTGGAAATTTTTTAAAAATTACGACAAAATTGCTTGTGCTGAGGCACCAAAAAACTTCATTGCCACCATCAACAATGGCTTTGACTTGTGTAATGGTCAATCATTTGACAGCAAAAACCCCCTCAAGCATCCAGTCACACGAACTAACGGCAAAATTTAGAAACTGGAAGAGTTTGCTAAATTTGTCCAAAGATTATGTCCCGTCCGTGTATCTCGCAATGTGTGTATTGAAGGATTATCATACACACTGCGTGGTATGATTAGTCTGTGCAGAGACTTATTTGAAGACACGGAAACACGATTTGTTATGCTTAGCAAATTTAACCAAGACCCGCTGGAGAACTATTTTGCAACGCTTCGCTCCAAACTTGGTAACAATACAAATCCGTCGGCACGGGAAATACATTATTTGACGGCTAGGATAGCGTTAATGAAAATTCTCACTCAAAACTATTTGAACAACAAAAATTGCGAGTCATCCTCGCAGATTTAAATTTGGATTGGAATAACGCGCCTGAAATCGAAAAAAGTGCACTTGAGAGTTCGACACCTGCAATGCCACCACCAACTGAGGACATAGACGATAATCAACCATCCACCTCAGCAGCAGCAGATATTTTGTCGGAAAAAAATAAGTGTGATAAATGTGACGAAGTTATGGTAAAGTATGACAGCTTAAGTTTAATTTCGGAAGAGTTCATAAAAAACAAAAATTATAAAGAATAATTGTTTACAAAATGAAAAAAAGTCACACAAATTCAACTTCAACATATGTTATGATCCGGCCTTATTTTCCCAACACTGTATCGATAGCCAGCTAGCAAATCGGTTACCCAGGGATGGATACGACCTCGATACAGCGTGAGCCGGGTTAACAACAATTTATATTTTTACGAAAAACTAACAACAAACGGACTAGCAGATATTCTTCACATAGTCGGACAATTTACGGATTACTGGGCAAACAGGTGTAGACATTTACCCCCAATGTGTGCCCTCCCTACCTATGAATTGGCCTATATATATTTTGGTACCAACTCCCTAAACATATTACAACAACAACAACACCAACTTACCCCGAAATCAACACACAATCGTCCCACCCACACATAAATTACTACTCATACATAAACACTAATAACAATAATTTATTTATATTTTAGTTTTAACATCTTTGCTCTTAATAAATAAATTTACTTTATATAAATCATAAAAAGGAAAAATTAAAATAATTAAATAAATACGAACATAAACAAAAACTAATAAACGAAAAACAAAATAGACAATAAACAGAAAACAAGGAAAGAATATAAATATATATAAATAATAAATAAATAAATAATATAATAAATAAATAATAAATTATATCATACTAAATAAATAAATAAGGCAGTATTAAACTAAATAAATAAATAAGGGGGAAAATAGATAAGGCGAATAAATAAACTAAATCCTATTATTGGTTGAGGCCCACTGTGCCTGTGGCGGCAACTGCGTTGCTGAAGGTGTGGGTGCGTATTGGTGTGCAGCTGTGCGTGGCTAGTCGCCGGCACTTTGTATAAGGCTGACGGCAGAGTGGCCGCGATAAGCGATGCGATAATATTGAGCGACAATGCGCGAGAAAGCTCTGCATGCGTATTTACATGTAATCGCTTACGAGATGTCAGAGTGCAAGCGAAGCGAGAAGAGAGCCAAAGCGATATTTAAAGAGAGTTGCGAGAAAGCGATTCTGAATCGCTTTGTCGCGTGATATCGCTTTGGTAATGCGTGTGTTTTTGTTGCAAACTAAGCTTAAATAACCGTTGGTTTTGGTAAAATATGTTTTTTTCGCCATTTAAGCTTAAGTTACTGTTTGTTTTTAATCTATTTATATTTTAATGTATTTGCTTTCAATTAAACTTGAACTGTCACAAAGAACAAAAGTGAAAATGAGCTCTGTAATAGACGTTGAACAGTTAATTTCGGAAATATTTCCGCGTTCGGTTCTGTGGGATCAAAAATCTAAAAATTACCACAACCGAGTGGTTGTAGAAAATAAGTGGAAGGAAATTGAAGAAATTTTGAAAATACCAAGTAAGTTGTGTCAATATTCATATTTTCAATATTTTATTTTAAAGCTTATGTGTACACATAAAACTGCAAAAGGCATCACGAACAAGTTGTCCACTTCTCAAACTTGTGGAATGAAATAACTCTTCGCTTCTTGTATTTTCATTGCTTGTGTGTGTGTCTTGATGGACATTGGGTTTTCCCTCAAGGTCAATAATTGTATTATGCAGAATACAAATTGCTTTTACAATTATATCGACAAAATCTGGATCGGTTTCAATTGGCTTCCAGAGCAAACGCCATTTAGATGTCATAATTCCAAAAGCACATTCAATGCACCTGCGAGCTCGAGAGAGTCGCATATTGAAATACTCTCTCTCAGCATTAATAGTGCGGCTTGAGTATGGCCTCAACAAAGTTTCCAATAGCGGATATGCTTCATCGCCTACAAGAACGTAGGGCATTTTAATGCTTGTACCGGGCAAGTTAGTGTCTGGAGGCATAAACTGTCGAGATTTAAGTTGGCAATAAAGCTCTGAGGCATTAAAAGTGCCGCCATCACTTTGTTTGCCATATCCTCCAACTTCAATCGCAATAAATTTACAGTTCGCATCAGCCACTCCTTGAAGTACCACAGAAAAAAATTTTTTGTAATTGTAGAACATAGATCCAGAATGAGGTGGACACTGAATACGAATGTGTTTTCCATCAATAGCCCCTGCACAATTTGGAAAGTTCCACAATTCCCAAAACTTTTCAGCTATCTGGGTTATCATTTCTTTTTGAAGGCTGTGGCATATGCTTTGGCTGCAACTCCTCCCAAAGTGCTTTGACCGTTTCCTTTACTATAACGGAGACTGTAGTCCTTCCAATTTTAAATGCATACGACAATGATGTAAAGGAAGCACCCGTTGCTAAATATCTGAAATTGGTTAATTTATGTTTCCTTATTAAATTTTTGTAATATCCTATAGGAGACTGTTTAAAAAAAAATGGAAAAATCTTCGGGACCAGTTCCGAAACGAGATTAGGAAGAGGCCGACAGAGAAGTCTGGAGATTCTGCACCTGATGCAGGTGCATATACCTCGTGGCCTTATTTTGAGTCTCTGCTTTTTTTAAAAGACCAAATGAAGCCCAGGCAAGCGTTTGGTAATTTGGAGGCCAGCTGCTCGAATAAAACCTTGAGCATTCCCGAGTGCGAAGACTCCTTAGACACAGTGTTGTCTCAAGACATGGCTGAGCTTTGTCAGTCCGATGAGGGACAGGATTTAAATATACCAAATAAAAAAATTAAATTAAGTATGTCTTCACAACTACTGTCGATTGAGAAGGAAAAACTAAAACTACTAGAAAAGAAAGTCAATGCGCCAAAGGCCGACGATGACATGTCTTTTTTTGAGAGCCTGCTGCCATACCTAAAATCTATTGATATGCGAAAAAAAATGCAGTGCCGTATAGACATACAAAACGTGGTTCTTTCACATTTTGAAGATGCAAATGATGCAGAGACAAAATAAAAATAATATTTAATATAATGAATAAAGTAAAATAAATGTTTACAATTTACCTTAAAGTTATTACAAGTTTTTCACACGGCGTTATGGGGTGAACAACAAAATTTGTCCAACACTTTTCCAGTTTGAAATGAATTTTATTCAAAATATAATCAAATGTACTGATAGACATTCGAGTATAGTTGAAAAATTTGTCCGGATACAGTCTTAAATTTAAAAATAAACTATTGAATTCTCCCTTCAAACGGTTTTGATTTAGTGGATGGATCCCGTTACTTTTTTCGTGATAACATTAACCACTGCTGGTGACGCAAAAATTCGTCATCTGAATCCATGGCGACTATGATTCCGACTAAAGTTAAAGCACTCGCAATGGTTCTCTCTTTGCTAAAAGCTTTCACTATGTCATGTTCTCGCTTTGAAGATCGCTGCGATAATTATCGCTTGTAGCATCGCATCGCTTATCGCGGCCACTCTGCCGTCAGCCTAATGCGCTTAGGCGCAGGCGCCTGGATGCAAATATATTAAGGGCTTTTATGCTAAACAAACTTGTTTGACCACCCAGACGGGTTGGCCAATCCTCGTCCGGTGGTCCGTAGTAGTCGTCTGGCCGCGCCGGGTGTGTTGGATTTGCTGGACGCGGTGCACTGGCACAACGAAATGAAAACTTTTTCTGTACAAACACATAACTAAACCATTTCCATTCTTGCACTCCTACCTTTCACACGCCAGCACTAAATTTATATCCTTATGTCTTGTTGCTATTTCCACACGTGCTTTGCACTCCGTCTTATTTTTCTGCTGCATAGACTTTTTCTATTCATGGCCTCCCTGCTTCTTACATAGCCCTTCCACTATTCACCTTACCAGCCGACAACAATCGATTATCGGGAGCCAGCACGACCCCCCACCCCTCGTTCGAACACCACAACCATCGATAGCCTAGTGCCGACCATAACACCACACTCCGGTTCGCTTGCGTCCACCAAGAACAGGAGTGCCAAACGGAGGCATCTGTCCGCTGCGCTGCCCAACGTAGGCCATCGCAAACACCCTGAGACTAAGCGTCTCATGCTCTACAAACTGAGCTAGCCGGGCAAAGATCCAACGCTCGGGGGTCATTGCTGCTCTACCTTCGGTCGGAGTGTGTAAATCCCACCGGGCATCCGACCATGGCACCTTAAAAGTCCGTCTTAAGTGAGCCAGTCTGAAGATGACTTCGCCCACCGGCATTCCCATGGGACTGGTGTCCAAGATTACGCCCCATCTACGCTTCGGGTTCTCCTCGGGCCTGGACTCTGTTGTGCCGTATGGCCTCTGCGCGTGCTGATCACGCCTTGTCTGAGCCTCGCTCCGTGCTCGGAATCGCCATTGCTCCACCTGCTCACGTTGCTGACGTATCGACCAACTGTGCATCGGTGAGTGGTCGTTGTTGGTACTCCTTACAATATCCTTCACTAACATGCAGTTCTTATCCTGTGTGCTTATATCTAACATGCTAGTTGGCGAAGTATTAATTGGTTGTGCGGAGGTGTCAAGCGCGAGTCCTTTGCCTGCGTTATGCTCTGCCTGCTCTCGCTGCTCCGATTCTAGAGATGTATGTTCAAACCCGTGGAGCTCTGTTGCCGGTGACTCTCGCAGTGGGACTGCGTTGTAATAAGGTAGTGAGTGCATAATCTGCTGCGCTTCCTGCGGACCCGCTATTTGCGTATACAAGCTGCTTTCTCGGTTATCCCCGTTTTCACGAATGCCTGGAATGTTTCGCGAGCCACCGACAGCGCTGAGTTAATGGCGGCTCTCAATTCACTTTGCAAATCCAGTGGCACTTGTTGTTGTTGTGGCATTGTGGATGCACTCGTTTTCGGTACTGCTCCTAGGCTGTTGGGCTCTGGGTACCCGCCTACTGCTCCTGATTCCCAAACGTTCATATCTTCTGGTGGCAAGGTCATGTCGGATGCAATGCTAGACTCTACAGCTTGGGTCTACGAAGTTGAACGAGTTGTGGGAGCCATTGATTCAGCCCTTCTACTCAGATTAAACTCTTCACTATGCCTAACTTTTCTATGCTCCTGCACGAACCTAGATTCTATACTCATTCCGTTTCTCTATAAAACTACCATTTCTCACAAGTAACTACGCACAACATATATTAACGGGGTGAAACGAACATGGAACATGATACGGTTACGGTATGTGATGTGTGTGTATACATTGGACCTAATCCTAAAATTGTCCTATTCCTATATCACAGTTGAAACTACTCGCTATACATGGACATGGACTGACTGGAAACACTATGCCGGTCCTGAAGGACATGACATGGGCCATAAGCCAAGACACATGTACACATATACGGTAAGAAATAATTAATTACATATGTTCAAAAATTTACATTTACCTACTACTCCCCAGATCTCTGAGCTGCGCTACAGCAGGACATGGTGGTCCACGCTCGGATTGCTCAAGCCCTAAGGAATGTGGCCTGATCAAAACTATTTCTCCCCCCTTTCTCCAGCTACTTCCGCATCAGCCCAGGCCTTAAACCTCGCTGTGGTCTAGTATTATTGGCTTAAGAGTTAAAACTAGTAAACTAGCACAACATGTAAACTGAAACAATAAATTGAACATATACTGCGACTTCACTGGCTTCCTATTATTGGGTTTTCCATTGGGCGCCATTTGTTATGATCCGGCCTTATTTTCCCAACACTGTATCGATAGCCAGCTAGCAAATCGGTTACCCAGGGATGGATACGACCTCGATACAGCGTGAGCCGGGCTAACAAAAATTTATATTTTTACGAAAAACTAACAACCAACGGGCTAGCAGATATTCTTCACATAGTCGGACAATTTACGGATTACTGGGTAAACAGGTGTAGACATTTACCCCCAATGTGTGCCCTCCCTACCTATGAATTGGCCTATTTATATTTTGGTTCCAACTCCCTAAACATATTACAACAACAACAACACCAATTTACCCCGAAATCAACACACAATCGTCCCACCCACACATAAATTACTACTCACACATGTTTACATAAACTCTAACAAGTAAGAAGGCTCTAGTCGGGAGAGCCCGACTAGAAGATACCCTGAACCCAGTTGCAATAAATAAATTAAATTTGTATAAGACTTTTGTACACTGACTTAACTTCAATTGATTAAGCTCGATATCTCCGGTGTTTCTTAACCAATTTGGACGAAATTTTCAGAAAAGATCTATCGTTACCCATTCTTTCAACCCTCATTTTTACATTTTCCAAATTCGATATTTTTTGTTATCGATTCCATGTGTATATCGGAAACCAGAATAGTTATCGATAATTTGAAGCAAACTTGTTCTGCTCATGGTAAAGGAGAACTTATATCCCAAATCTGAAGTCTCTAGCTCTTGTAGTCTCTGAGATCCACGCGTTCATACTGACGGACAGACAGACAGACGGTCAGACGGACAGACGGACAGACGGACAGACAGACGGACAGACGGACATGGCTAAATCGACTCGGCTATTGATGCTGATCAAGAATATATATACTTTATAGGGTCGGAGATGCTTCCTTCTGCCTGTTACATACTTTTGCAAAAAACCATTATACCCTTATTTACCCATTTTATGGGTTAAGGGTATAATAACAATCATTTATTTATATTTTAGTTTTAACATCTTTGCTCTTAATAAATAAATTTACTTTATATAAATCATAAAAAGGAAAAATTAAAATAATTAAATAAATACGAACATAAACAAAAACTAATAAAGGAAAAACAAAATAGACAATAAACAGAAAACAAGGAAAGAATATAAATATATATAAATAATAAATAAATAAATAATATAATAAATAAATAATAAATTATATCATACTAAATAAATAAATAAGGCAGTAATAAATTAAATAAATAAATAAGGGGAAAAATAGATAAGGCGAATAAATAAACTAAATCCTATTATTGGTTGAGGCCCACTGTGCCTGTGGCGGCAACTGCGTTGCTGAAGGTGTGGGTGCGTATTGGTGTGCAGCTGTGCGTGGCTAGTCGCCGGCACTTTGTATAATGCGCTTAGGCGCAGGCGCCTGGATGCAAATATATTAGGGGCTTTTAGGCTAAACAAACTTGTTTGACCACCCAGACGGGTTGGCCAATCCTCGTCCGGTGGTGCGTAGTAGTCGTCTGGCCGCGCCGGGCGTGTTGGATTTGCTGGACGCGGTGCACTGGCACAACGAAATGAAAACTTTTTCTGTACAAACACATAACTAAACCATTTCCATTCTTGCACTCCTACCTTTCACACGCCAGCACTAAATTTATATCCTTATGTCTTGTTGCTATTTCCACACGTGCTTTGCACTCCGTCTTATTTTTCTGCTGCATAGACTTTTTCTATTCATGGCCTCCCTGCTTCTTACATAGCCCTTCCGCTATTCACCTAACCAGCCGACAACAATCGATTATCGGGAGCCAGCAAGACCCCCCACCCCTCGTTCGAACACCACAACCATCGATAGCCTAGTGCCGACCATAACACCACACTCCGGTTCGCTTGCGTCCACCAAGAACAGGAGTGCCAAACGGAGGCATCTGTCCGCTGCGCTGCCCAACGTAGGCCATCGCAAACACCCTGAGACTAAGCGTCTCATGCTCTACAAACTGAGCTAGCCGGGCAAAGATCCAACACTCGGGGGTCATTGCTGCTCTACCTTCGGTCGGAGTGTGTAAATCCCACCGGGCATCCGCCATGGCACCTTAAAAGTCCGTCTTAAGTGAGCCAGTCTGAAGATGACTTCGCCCACCGGCATTCCCATGGGACTGGTGTCCAAGATTACGCCCCATCTACGCTTCGGGTTCTCCTCGGGCCTGGACTCTGTTGTGCCGTATGGCCTCTGCGCGTGCTGATCACGCCTTGTCTGAGCCTCGCTCCGTGCTCGGAATCGCCATTGCTCCACCTGCTCACGTTGCTGACGTATCGACCAACTGTGCATCGGTGAGTGGTCGTTGTTGGTACTCCTTACAATATCCTTCACTAACATGCAGTTCTTATCCTGTGTGCTTATATCTAACATGCTAGTTGGCGAAGTATTAATTGGTTGTGCGGAGGTGTCAAGCGCGAGTCCTTTGCCTGCGTTATGCTCTGCCTGCTCTCGCTGCTCCGATTCTAGAGATGTATGTTCAAACCCGTGGAGCTCTGTTGCCGGTGACTCTCGCAGTGGGACTGCGTTGTAATAAGGTAGTGAGTGCATAATCTGCTGCGCTTCCTGCGGACGCGCTATTTGCGTATACAAGCTGCTTTCTCGGTTATCCCCGTTTTCACGAATGCCTGGAATGTTTCGCGAGCCACCGACAGCGCTGAGTTAATGGCGGCTCTCAATTCACTTTGCAAATCCAGTGGCACTTGTTGTTGTTGTGGCATTGTGGATGAACTCGTTTTCGGTACTGCTCCTAGGCTGTTGGGCTCTGGGTACCCGCCTACTGCTCCTGATTCCCAAACGTTCATATCTTCTGGTGGCAAGGTCATGTCGGATGCAATGCTAGACTCTACAGCTTGGGTCTGCGAAGTTGAACGAGTTGTGGGAGCCATTGATTCAGCCCTTCTACTCAGATTAAACTCTTCACTATGCCTAACTTTTCTATGCTCCTGCACGAACCTAGATTCTATACTCATTCCGTTTCTCTATAAAACTACCATTTCTCTCAAGTAACTACGCACAACATATATTAACGGGGTGAAACGAACATGGAACATGATACGGTTACGGTATGTGATGTGTGTGTATACATTGGACCTAATCCTAAAATTGTCCTATTCCTATATCACAGTTGAAACTACTCGCTATACATGGACATGGACTGACTGGAAACACTATGCCGGTCCTGAAGGACATGACATGGACCATAAGCCAAGACACATGTACACATATACGGTAAGAAATAATTAATTACATATGTTCAAAAATTTACATTTACCTACTACTCCCCAGATCTCTGAGCTGCGCTACAGCAGGACATGGTGGTCCACGCTCGGATTGCTCAAGCCCTAAGGAATGTGGCCTGATCAAAACTATTTCTCCCCCCTTTCTCCAGCTACTTCCGCATCAGCCCAGGCCTTAAACCTCGCTGTGGTCTAGTATTATTGGCTTAAGAGTTAAAACTAGTAAACTAGCACAACATGTAAACTGAAACAATAAATTGAACATATACTGCGACTTCACTGGCTTCCTATTATTGGGTTTTCCATTGGGCGCCATTTGTTATGATCCGGCCTTATTTTCCCAACACTGTATCGATAGCCAGCTAGCAAATCGGTTACCCAGGGATGGATACGACCTCGATACAGCGTGAGCCGGGCTAACAAAAATTAATATTTTTACGAAAAACTAACAACCAACGGGCTAGCAGATATTCTTCACATAGTCGGAAAATTTACGGATTACTGGGTAAACAGGTGTAGACATTTACCCCCAATGTGTGCCCTCCCTACCAATGAATTGGCCTATTTATATTTTGGTACCAACTCCCTAAACATATTACAACAACAACAACACCAACTTACCCCGAAATCAACACACAATCGTCCCACCCACACATAAATTACTACTCACACATGTTTACATAAACACTAATAACAATAATTTATTTATATTTTAGTTTTAACATCTTTGCTCTTAATAAATAAATTTACTTTATATAAATCATAAAAAGGAAAAATTAAAATAACAAAAACTAATAAACGAAAAACAAAATAGACAATAAACAGAAAACAAGGAAAGAATATAAATATATATAAATAATAAATAAATAAATAATATAATAAATAAATAATAAATTAAATCATACTAAATAAATAAATAAGGCAGTAATAAACTAAATAAATAAATAAGGGGAAAAATAGATAAGGCGAATAAATAAACTAAATCCTATTATTGATTGAGGCCTACTGTGCCTGTGGCGGCAACTGCGTTGCTGAAGGTGTGGGTGCGTATTGGTGTGCAGCTGTGCGTGGCTAGTCGCCGGCACTTTGTATAATGCGCTTAGGCGCAGGCGCCTGGATGCAAATATATTAGGGGCTTTTAGGCTAAACAAACTTGTTTGACCACCCAGACGGGTTGGCCAATCCTCGTCCGGTGGTCCGTAGTAGTCGTCTGGCCGCGCCGGGCGTGTTGGATTTGCTGGACGCGGTGCACTGGCAGAACGAAATGAAAACTTTTTCTGTACAAACACATAACTAAACCATTTCCATTCTTGCACTCCTACCTTTCACACGCCAGCACTAAATTTATATCCGTATGTCTTGTTGCTATTTCCACACGTGCTTTGCACTCCGGCTTATTTTTCTGCTGCATAGACTTTTTCTATTCATGGCCTCCCTGCTTCTTACATAGCCCTTCCGCTATTCACCTAACCAGCCGACAACAATCGATTATCGGGAGCTAGCACGACTCTCCATCCCTCGTTCGAACACCACAACCATC
Source organism: Scaptomyza montana (assembly GCA_018904305.1). Lineage (NCBI taxonomy): Eukaryota > Metazoa > Arthropoda > Insecta > Diptera > Drosophilidae > Scaptomyza > Scaptomyza montana. The sequence goes on along the minus strand of JAEIGR010000217.1, from coordinate 32,482 downwards.
GATAGCCTAGTGCCGACCATAACACATAATATTTTATTGGGAAAGGTATGTACTTGTTTTCATGTTTAGTTCTTTAAAATATTTTGCGTGTGTTTGTTAAGTAAAATAACTAACAACAAGTGGAAACGTTGCAGTCGGACGCAAACGACTGCGGTATGCTCGATACCAGTATTAAAACCGGAAAAAAGAGGCCTGATTGCAAAGGGGTATGGATTCGGCAGGGATGTACGCTGCCTTAAAGATTATCCGATGCAGATGGGGATGCCACCAGCTATCTTCCTTCCAAATTTGGTGACTCTAGCTCAAAGTTTGTAAAAGATGGGGAAAGGGGGGCGGAATGGGTGGGCGTGGCTCCAAAACTTTGATGTTGATTTTTGAGGTCGTTGTCAGCTATTTTCCTACCAAATTTGCTGGCTCTAGCTCCACAACTCCGGAAGATACACGCATTCCCGTTTTTGACGAAGCGTTGGAGCGGATGGGGGCGGCTAGGGCAGTATTGGTGGATGTGGCATCAAACTTTTGTTTTGGGGGGTCGTCATAACCTATCTTGGCACCAAATTTGGTGGCTCTAGCTCAAAAACTGTGGGAGATATAGGCATTATTGACTTTAAAATGCGGGGGCTGGGGGCGGAATGGATAGACGTGGCTCCAAAATTTTTTATGCAGTTTTTTGGGGGTTGCTAGTAGCTATCTTCCCACCAAATTTGGTAGTTCTAGCTGTAAGGATGTGCGAAATATGTGGCATTATTGGTTTTGATTTATCGAATTTATCGATTTGCCAGCCCCCCAGTTATCGTAGAACCCCAATCTTGACACTTTAATTTACTTTCCCATAGATAAAGAGAATTGGAAAGTTTCAAATCTCTAGCTTGAAGGGTGTGGAAAAAACTTTCAACCATACGGACGGACAGACACCATGACGGACATTGCACAAACTCAATATACTCTTTACCTTCGGTATCGAGTATAAAAATAAGAAAAATAGAAACAAAAACATAAAAAAGTTCATAAAAACAAAAAAGATGCAAATATTAACTGTCTATTAATTCTTTGCAAAATGCAATCATTTCTCTTTGCAACTCAATATCATGTTATGACCAAACTGCAAATGGCTAATAATTTCTATGCCCTCCATTAACATCCATTACAGCTCTAAGGCGTCGCGACATCGACGATGCGAGCGCATTTACATATGTCGCATGATTGCGGTATTTTTTCCCATTCCTCGTGTATGCAACGTATCAATTCTTGTTTTGAGGTAGGGCTTCGTTTAGTTGCTTTACTGCAATTATACAAAAGCCAAGTGTGACAGAGGTATGATTTGCGTTTCGGATCATTGTCTTGATACAGCTTGTACTTGAACTTCCTGGTGTTATCTGGATCAACAAAGCCAAATTGTGCGCAATTTTTGACAATTCCTTCTTTAATATGTCCAAATAAAATTCTTTCGTCATAATTTAATTAACACCTTTGGATGAAATACATCCCCACAACATGACCGAAAACTTGCCATATTTCACAGTAGGCACAATATTTTTAGCGTGGTGGGCTGTTTTTGGTTTTCGCCAAACTTTTCCTGGGCCATCGTTATAGTACAACATGATTTTCGTCTCGTCACAGAAAATCACGTTGTTCCAGTACTCCGGAGGATTGTTAGCATTTAATCAGGCCTGTTCGAAATCTATTCGATTCCGAACCTTTTTCATTCCTACATTTCGATTCCGAGTACAAATGGATCGTTTTGATAACGAGTGACAATAAGCACTTGAAATTAAAACGATTGCGCTTATAAAGCAACTAATGTGTGCTTTAAATCCTGAAACTATTTTTTACTTAATTTATATACTATTGGCAATCATTTTGCATTATCATTCGTAGGGCCTGCATATTATTTTTCATTTGTTTTTTTTTTAGTTGTACACCAGTGTTGCCACTTTGTCCTTTTTGCGGACAGATCTGTCCCTTTTTAAATTGCGATTGCCGGAAAATTTTTAAAACGTCCTCTATCCGGAAAACTAGCCTTTTTTATTTTGCTTAATCCTTTTTTAATTGCTCTATATATATAGCTTGGAAAACATTTTTATATTGTTTTTGCCTTCGATAAGCAATTTTAAAAGCGATGCAACACTGTTTTGTTTGCGTGTAATCGAAATCGCGCCTATCGAGCACATGTTTTCGTAAGTATCAAGTGCCGCCAAGTAAAAGAGTCAAGATGCCGAAAGACATTTATAAGCAAAAATTTCGCGAGTGCTGGCTAAAAGAACCTGATTTAAAAAATTGGATGTGCCGGGATGTTAAAGACCCGGAAAAAGCATATTGTAAATACTGCAAGTGCAGTTTAAATCCTAAAATCGACCAAGTCCGCGCACATGCCCATACGAAGAAACATATTCACAATGCAGTACCCTTCGCACAAGTGAACAAAATTACGTTTCAGCCAGTTTTAACATCTGCATTATGTCGTCAAGAGGCTGCACTTGTAATGTTTTCTGTCCAACATTCTGCAATTAATCCTGTTGGACACCTGAGCGAGTTGTGCAGCTCGCATTTTGATGCCACAAATATAAAATTGCATAGAACGAAATGCACAAATATAATCAAGAACGTTTTGGCCCCGCACTTTAAAGACGATTTAAGGAAGGACATAGGAGACAGCAAGTTCAGTTTGCTGATTGATGAGTCGACTGACATTTCCACAAATAAGGTTCTCGGTAAGAATCAAAACCTAATACAAATATTTAAATTATAACATTAACATTTTGTGTAGGTGTCGCCATAAATTATTATAGCCATCAACGGTCAACAATTACGTCCACTCTGTTTTCGTTGATTTCAATCGATAGTGGAGACGCGGTCACAATTGCAAATTGCGTTTTGGAGGAATTAAAAAAAAACCACATTCAAGTCAAAAACCTGATTGGAATTGGGACGGACAATGCAAATGTCATGGTGGGTAAAAATAAGAGCGTCTTTGTTGAGCTGAAGAAGTCCGTGCCGTCCTTAATACTAGTCAAGTGCGTGTGCCATTCCGTGCAATTAGCAGTAAATGCAGCTTGTAAGTCTTTGCCAGAATCGCTAGAATTTTTGATTAGTGAAACCTACTCATGGTTTTCAAAGAGCTCCAGTAGACAGCTGGCTTATCGATTGATATATCAGGCCATAAATAGTGACAAGGTAGAGTAAAACATTCTTCATGCCTTGTTTGCATACATATATATATGTTTTTTCACAATTGTTTGATTTTTTCAGATTTCTAATATGTGTGTTTGTTTTATAGTCTAACTTCGTACTAAAAGTAATTTGTCCTTATGCTCGTCCCAAGAAATTATACATGTTTTCCAGTATAATTGCATAAAAATTAATATTTGTTTTTAAATATATATTTTATTAATAAGGATCCTCTTAAGATACCTAGAGTATGTGAAACGAGATGGTTGTCAATAGCGCATGCAGTTAAACGCATTCTAGGCCAGTGGATTGAATTGAAATTGCATTTTGATACCGCAGCATTGACAGAGAAATGTCACAAGGCTGTTATATTAAGTAATTTATACACAGAGATCAACTATAATTACTTGCTTTTTTTAAAGCCCATTTTGGAAGAGATGGATCGAATTAATAAAAACTTCCAGTCGCAAAAAGCCAACCCGGTTAAACTATTGGGAGATTTAACATACGGAATCAATTACTTAGGAACAAAAGTAATTCCACCTGATTCACAAATAAATATTTTAGAAGATGATTTTGAAGAAGCGATCAAGAGGGATTTGTACTTGGGCTACGAGTTTGAGTCAAACTTAAAAAAAAACAGAAATAAGATTGATGATGAAACTGAGCTCAGTATCCGCCAGCATTGCACTGACTTTGTTATTAGTCTAATTTCTCAGTTAAAACAAAGGTATGAAAATTGATTTTTTGAAACATTTTTAATTTTAATCAAATTTGTTTATTTTTAGATTGCCCAACAACTTCGAAATATTAAAAAATATTGAATTATTTTCAATCGAAAATGTTCTACGTTCTAATAAAAAGCCAATAATTTCTATGTTGGAGTTGTTTCGAAGCCAGGACGTAGATGTTGAAAAAATAACAGCGCAGTACAATACAATAAATCTTATCCAATGGAAAAATCAAGATAACATCGTCTCCTTCTGGTCTGAAGTGAACGGACATACAGATTCAGCAGGCAACAAACCATTTTCGAATTTGGCTGTGTTTGTTATAAATTTGTTGTCGTTACCTTGGTCGAATGCCGAGGTCGAACGAATTTTCAGCCAAGTTAATTTGGTAAAAACAAAATTAAGGAATAGAATTCACATCGAAACATTGAATTCGATTTTGGCAATAAGGTTGGTTTTTACAAGCTACAATAACATGCATATATAAATTATTTAAAAAATGTTCTTTCTTTAAGGTACGGATTACGTCGAAACGGGGCGTGCTGCCACAATTATCAAGTTCCGGATAGCGTCGTACGCCTAGTTGGAACAAAAACTGTTTATGATGATAATGATGAAGAAAGTCTTGATGAAATCCTAGACTTTTTAAATGAAAAATAATTAAATATATACAAAAAAAATATTTGTCCGGTTTTCTTGTCCTTTTTTAAAAAAGTTGTCCGTTTTTTGTCCTTTTTACTTGGTCCAGCTGTCCTTTATTTTTGGTGAGTTGCTGGCAACACTGTTGTACACATAAAATTTAAGTGCGGTGGCAACGCCAAAGCAATCGGAATCATTCTTATACAAAATGTAGGGCTGTCATGTTTAGCAAAAGAATTAGATATATTTTTTCTTGTTGTTAATTACCCAAGGTTTTTGTTAAAATAACTACAAAAACTTGATTCCTATATAGGAGACAAGTTTAGTTTAAGTAAAAACTAGTAATTACACAAATATAAGTTAAATTAAAATATCTGTGCTGTGTAAGGGCAGCCTTTATACTCGATAGCTATCGAGCATGTATTGATGAATTTTCGTTGCGGTAAACAGCTGATCTCAATCGTATATTCAAAATGTAAGTAAGCGAATACTTAGTGCCCATTTACACGCTGAAGTTTTTTCATGAATTTTGTCTCTGAATCTTTTGTTTGTAGGCAAGGAGAGTAGAGGGGTAAAAATTTCAAGCAAAAATTCACTACTTGTTAAGTCGTGAATTTTTCTTCTAATTTTGCTTTGCCTTATTCCGATAGAATGTAAACACAGAGTTGCACAGTGTTTAATGGAAAAATAAAGTTATTGATACGAAATATCGCACAAGCAAATATTAGCGCAAATATTAAAATATATTGTTGTGTTTTATAAATTATTAATAGAAATGTTTTGGACGAAAGAATTAATTGAACTGGTGTTAACTGTGTATGTTTATCGACCATAAATTTAAACCAGAGTTGCATTTTCATAGGAAAAATTTCACTGAAAAACTTCAGCGTGTAAATGCGACTTGAATTCCGAAGAAGTTTTAAAACAGAATGAAAAAAAACTTCATGAAAAAACTTCAGCGTGTGAAAGGGGTCTTAGTGTCTACGCCATTTTCCTATGTCGCTGGTGTTCGTTAGTTTTTAGCGTGCATAATATTAAATAAAATTATATTATAAAATAAATATTGTATACATTTAATAATAAATAAATTTAAAACTAACGTATACATAATTAATTTGGTTTATAAAAATTGTCTTAAAATTGTGCATATATAAATATATCTGTGTTGTTATTGTTAGTTCGCTCATTTGCTTTGCTGGTGTAGCGATGTAAGACCCCTTTTACACGATGACGTTTTTGCGTCTGAAGCATTCGTTTGTAGGCAAAGGGAGTAGAGGGGTAACAGCTGAAAGCAATGCTTCATGACTTTTGTAGCAATGATTTATTTTTCTCATTTTGCTTTGCCTTATTCCGATTGTATGTAAACACAGAGTTGCACAGTGTTTGATGTGAATAATAAAATTATCGATATGAAATATCGCACAAGCAAATATTAGCGCCACTTGTAAATACATTGTTTTGATTAAGAAATTATTAATAGATATGTTCACTGAATCCCTTTTATTTACTTGTTACTTCTTAAATCAATTTTATGTTAACAAATAAAACAATCGATGGCAAAGATGTATGTTTATCGACCATAAATTTAAATCAGAGTTGCATTTACAAAGAAAATGTTGCATGAAAAAACTTCATCGTGTAAATGCGACCAGATTTGCGAAGAAGTTTTAAAGCAGAATGAAAAAAACTTCATGAAAAAACTTCATCGTGTAAAAGGGGTCTAACACACACATTGAAATATTTACATGTATGTTAAACACACACAGCGTGCAGTGCGCGGCCGTTTTTCTCCAGGCCTGTACCAAAAAATGCGAGTAAGCCTCGCTATGCAAGTGTTCAGCCATACCGTCGCACAAGGCATCGCGACTTGCATTGCGTTGGAAATTTTTTAAAAATTACGACAAAATTGCTTGTGCTGAGGCACCAAAAAAACTTCATTGCCACCATCAACAATGGCTTTGACTTGTGTAATGGTCAATCATTTGACAGCAAAAACCCCCTCAAGCATCCAGTCACACGAACTAACGGCAAAATTTAGAAACTGGAAGAGTTTGCTAAATTTGTCCAAAGATTATGTCCCGTCCGTGTATCTCGCAATGTGTGTATTGAAGGATTATCATACACACTGCGTGGTATGATTAGTCTGTGCAGAGACTTATTTGAAGACACGGAAACACGATTTGTTATGCTTAGCAAATTTAACCAAGACCCGCTGGAGAACTATTTTGCAACGCTTCGCTCCAAACTTGGTAACAATACAAATCCGTCGGCACGGGAAATACATTATTTGACGGCTAGGATAGCGTTAATGAAAATTCTCACTCAAAACTATTTGAACAACAAAAATTGCGAGGATGACTCAGATTTAAATTTGGATTGGAACAACGCGCCTGAAATCGAAAAAAAGTGCACTTGAGAGTTCGACACCTGCAATGCCACCACCAACTGAGGACATAGACGATAATCAACCTTCCACCTCAGCAGCAGCAGATATTTTGTCGGTTACGGAATACGGTCGCAGCTTTCGAAAAAAATAAGTGTGATAAATGTGACGAAGTTATGGTAAAGTATGACAGCTTAAGTTTAATTTCGGAAGAGTTTATTAAAAACAAAAATTATAAAGATGATACGCTCTGTTTGAAAAAGCCATCTGATTATTTTTTTGAAGTTTGCCAGAGCCATTTTGAGACCTTTTCGAATTTTTTTCAAACAATTCCTCATGTCAAGGAAATTAAGAGCAAAATAGTGCAAGAATGCATTTCGCAGACTGATCTTAATTACCCAGAATGGTTTAAAAAAGATTTGCCGAGCTACAACCACAAGGTGATGATGCTTGAACATTTAATTTGCGTGTTGCTGCGCAAGTCTGCTCAGTGGATACTTGAGTCGGAGCTAGGAAGCGATAAAGCTCGGAAGAGAAAGTCAGAAACAGCTGGAAATAAGCATGACCCGCAACAAAAAAAAAGTGCTCAGTTATGTATTTACATAAGCTTATTTGAAGTTCTGCTCGTGTTGTTATGGTTAATATACCTCAAGGGGAAACCAGCCAATAAATGGTTAATGCGCTGCATGCAGTACCTCTATGGTGGTGTGGAAATCTGCATTTATTTATAATTGTGTGCTTTAAATCCTGAAACTATTTTTTACTTAATTTATATACTATTGGCAATCATTTTGCATTATCATTCGTAGGGCCTGCATATTATTTTTCATTTGTTTTTTTTTTTAGTTGTACACATAAAGTTTAACTGCGGTGGCAAAGCCAAAGCAATCGGAATCATTCTTATACAAAATGTAGGGCTGTCATGTTTAGCAAAAGAATTAGATATATTTTTTCTTGTTGTTAATTACCCAAGGTTTTTGTTAAAATAACTACAAAAACTTGATTCCTATATAGAAGACAAGTTTAGTTTAAGTAAAAACTAGTAATTACACAAATATAAGTTAAATTAAAATATCTGTGCTGTGTAAGGGCAGCCTTTATACTCGATAGCTATCGAGTATGTATTTATGAGTTTTCGTTGCGGTAAACAGCTGATCTCAATCGTATATTCAAAATGTAAGTAAGCGAATACTTATTTGTGAACATTTAATAAGATTTTGCGTTTTTAGGGGCAAAAAACGAAACGCAGGGCAACCAAATTTACTACTGATTTTCATGAGGGAAAACCCGGACGTTGCAATAGGTTTCACCAAAGGGGATAAGGTGGAAATTGGTGCAAAGTGGGAAGCACTTGCAATTTAGTTGAGTGCCTGTGGGCCCCCTTGCAAAAATGCAAGTGACTGGAAAAAGGTATGTTTTGTTTGAACATAAGTTGAGTTTTTTTTACTAACAAATTGTATTTAAATAAAGAGCTGGATTGACTGGAAGGCAAGCGTCAAAAGAAGTTGTCGGAGAACCGTCGTGAGACTGTTGCAACAGGCGGCGGTCCATTTGTTCAAAATGTTTTAACGCCTGTTGAGGAGGAGATTGCGGTTTTATGCTCCTTACACAAAGCAGTAGGCGGAATAGAGAGCGCTCACATTTTCGAGCATGTTGCTTCTACAAGCCAAGAAAATGAAGAGGATGTTGGCAACAGTGCAAGCGACTCACCTCCTAAAAAAAAAAAAAAAAGTTGATAAAGACGATGTTGAAAGTTTATGTGCAACACAAAACAAAATTTTAAATAGAATTGCCGACAGGCTGGAAAAGCGAATTCCCAAAAAGAGGCAACTGAATATGCATTAAAACAACATTTTGAAAGAATGGAAAATATTGCTTAGGCAACACTTAATGCATTAAATAAGTTAGTAAATAAGTAATTACCCTCTTAAAAAATGTTTAATAAGTATTTAAAACGAAAACGCTCTTAATAAGCTTCATTAATTTATTTTTTTATTTTTAACTTTAGATTAAGACAACTTAGAAAATAAAAAGAGAGAAAAAAGTAATGTTTTAAAATTATCTATTTTGTTTTAATGCTTTTAATAAAAAGTTCGTGCAATTTCGTCATTTTTGTCGGCAGCAACACCAACAATCGGAAATTCATCATTGTTTTCCTCAGATACGTCTATGACAACGTTATATTCACTTAAGCTGGAGTATTGAGTGCAACAAATGTTGTGAAGAGCGCAGCATACATTCATAATTTTAACAACAAACTCTGGCTTATATTGAAGAGTACCTTGCAAACAACGAAATCGGCTCTTTAACACGCCTATGGTTCGCTCAACAACATTTCGAGCTGCCGTATGCTTTTTATTATAAATGTGCTCCATTGAAGCATTTTGAGGATTTCTGTACGGTGTCATGCAAAATGGTTCCAAAGGATAGCCTGAGTCAGCCAATATCCAACTATTTTCTTGGCAGGTGGATCTGTAAAATTCCTTTGCATGACTTTGATTCCAAATGAAAGAATCATGGCTCGCACCGGGATGACTTGCATCTACCGCCAAGATTTTCATTTTAAAATCGCAAACCTGTAAGAACATTGAATTAAAAGGAGAAACTTAGTAAATCTATATGGAACTCACCACCATTGCGTTTATACTAAAATATCCTTTTCTGTTCAAATACAAAGATGCGTCATTGATAAATGAGTTCCATCAACACAACCAACGACACCCGGGAATCCAAATTTCTCAAAAAAAAAACCGTTTTGATTCATCTATTTTGCCGGCAGATATCTTCATGCTAATATGTTCTTTACATATACATGATTCAAGAGCGTCGATGAAGCTATGTAGCACTTTTGAAAAGGTGCTCCTGCCTATGGTGATGTTGAAATCTTTTGCCGCTGCTAGCTGATATCTGCCAGTTGCTAAAAAGCGTAAAACCGCTGCAAGCTTCGTTGTTGGGTCGATGAGCCGATTGTTTTTCATTATCCTGGCATTTATTGTTTCCAGTAGCGTTTAAAGTGTTTCTTTATTTACCCGAAACGACTCTTGAAATCTATGAATTTAAAATAAAATATGTTTACAATAAAAATAATGACCAACTTACTTAGAGTCCAACATTTCCATAACGTTGCAACGCGTTGTTGCTTTCCTGGGCTCGAAGCAGCCGATTAATGCGTCTAGCTTTTAATTTTGCTAAACGTTCTCTTTCTCTTGCTGGTAATAATATGACTGCCGGCATTGTTAATAGCAATTTAAATAAACAACTGTTTATACTCGATACCGAAGGTAAGGAGTATATTGAGTTTGTGCAATGTCCGTCATGGTGTCCGTCTGTCTGTCCGTCTGTCCGTCTGTCCGTCTGTATGTTCGCAACTTTTTTCCACACCCTTCAAGCTAGAGACTTGAAACTTTCCAATTCTCTTTATCTATGGGATAGTAAATTAAAGTGTCAAGATGGGGGTTCTACGATAACTGGGGGGCTGGCAAATCGATAAATTCGATAACTCAAAACCGATAAATCCACATATTTCGCACATCCTTACAGCTAGAACTACCAAATTTGGTAAGAAGATAGCTATTAGCAACCCCCAAAAAACTGCATCGAAAATTTTGGAGCCACGCCCCCCCTTTCCGCCCCCAACCCCCCGCATTTTAAAGTCAAAAAAGCCAATATCTCCCACAGTTTTTGAGCTATAGCCACCAAATTTGGTGCCAAGATAGGTGATGATGACCCCCAAAAACTGCATCAAAAGTTTGGATACCACGCCCACTGATACTGCCCTAGCCGCCCCCATCCACCCCATCGTCAAAATCGGGAATGCGTGTATCTTCCAGAATTGTGGAGCTAGAGCCACCAAATTTGGTAAGAAGATAGCTGGCAACGACCCTTAAAAATCTGCATCAAAGTTTTGGAGCCACGCTCACCCATTTCGCCCCCCTTTCCCCACTTTTTACAAACTTTTAGCTAGAGTCACCAAATTTGGTATGAATATAGCAACTGACATTCCACAAAGATCTGCATCAAAAGTTTGGATGCCACGCCCACCCATACCGCCCCAGCCCCCCTTTCCCCACATTTTACAAACTTTGAGCTAGGGTCACCAATTTTGGTATGAAGATAGCAATTGACATTCCACAAAGATCTGCATCAAAAATTTTGATGCCACGCCCACCCATACCGCCCCCAGCCCCCTTTCCCCTTTTTTTACAAACTTTGAGCTAGGGTCACCAAATTTGGTATGAAGATAGCAATTGACATTCCACAAAGATCTGCATCAAAAATTTGGATGCCACGCCCACCCAAACCGCCCCCAGCCCCCCCCTTTCCCGCACCTTTTGAGCTAGAGTCACCAAATTTGTAAGGAAGATAGCTTGTGGCATCCCCATCTGCATCGGAAAATATTTAAGGCAGCGTACACCCCTGCCGCATCCGTACCCCTCTGCAATCAGGCCTTTTTTTTACCGGTTTTAATACTGCTATCGAGTACACCGCAGTCGGTTGCGTCCGACTGCAACGTTTCCACTTGTTTTATTTGTTTCTTTGATTTGCTCAATCAGCTGTTTGTTTCGATACAAAATTGGTATCGAAATTGAGTATAAGAAGAGTATAGGTCGATCGAAATCTGGGAATGCATGCATCGAAATGAGAATCCAGTCAGTAAATCAAGACAAACCATAACAATCCATTTTTAAATTAAAAAAAAATCTCATTTGCTCTTAAATATCACTGAAAAAAATTTGTATATACATTTGAATTTGAAGTTTGCACTTAAAGTTGTGTGCAAAGAACCATTTTGTCCACCTATCCATATTAAATTAACGATTTTAATATTAATCACTGCACTATGACCTGTACTCATTTTGTGTTGTGCGTAAAGTAATTGCCATACAAACATTTTCTTTTAGTGCAGTCTCTTTTACAGGAAAAACAACAAAATACATTGACTAGGAATATATATCATGTTTAGGATTATTCCCTAAGAAAAGGTCGAAATAACAACTTGAGTTTTATTTTTGAGCAAAAATAAAACTCAAAGAATAATCATTATTTCATGAGTTTTATTTTTTTGATAAAAAATAATGATTATTGATTGAGTTGTAAGTATAACTCAAAATTAATCAATATTTTGTGAGTAAATCTATAAAAATTGAAAAATTTTAAATCATGGTGAAAATGCATAAATGAGCCTTAAAGATGAATATTGGTATATTTCTCGCTGTCCCAAAGATACCATAAGTGAATGATTTATTTATTTAAAAAAAAAAAAATAATCATTATTTGCAGTCCTCGTTTGGAAGTATTGTTTGTCTGGTTTTTCTTAGGTTTTTGTAGGAAAATAATACAAATTTAATCAAAAATTGGCTGTTAAGCGTTTGCCGAAATTCATATTTGTTGAGAAAGGTCAATGAATTGCCTGGCAAATGGTACGCATACATTAAAATATGGACATGCATAGAGACAGGGACACACACACATGCTTATGGTAGCTAGCTGAAACAAAAATCAAAAACATCCACAACAAAAAGTTTTTTTTATGCATTATTTATTTAACTTCAGAAACAATAACTTTTTGATCGACTCTGAAGATAAGTTGCACCTCAGGTCGGAAAGAACCAATTTTAAAGCGGAAAAAGCTCTTTCGACTGAAACTTGTGTTGCTGGTACGCAATGCACAACTTTTGACAATTTGTAGAGTCTGGGGTATACAAATCTTTTCTCTTCTCAATACGTCATTATATTTTGCCCAATACTAATGCGCTTTGGCCTATACCCGTTCAACTCCGTCATAGCTAATTTGAGTTCTGGGTCATCCTCATCATCCGACTCCTCATTTCCCGAGCACCCATCAAATGATTTTAAATAGTCGTCTAACAAGGAGCTGGTGCCCTGCCCCGTATTGTCACCCTGACTCGTCGGTAATTGAGAGTTTGGTGACGTAACGGGTTCTTCCAGCGCATCGTCGACCTGATAAATAAGAATACAAATTAATAAAAATCGTAAATTTAATATAAAAAAAATACCTTCTTGCTAACGGCAATTATTTGCCTCAACAGTTTAGTCAAATGCCTTCTTGCAATTAAGACTTTGTTTTGATTTTGATATATATTTATATTGATTATTTTCAATTGTATTACTAATTGCATTATTATTATATTATTATTCACAGGTAAAATACACCCTATTCACCATGTTTTTTAGTGAGGGGTATAAAAATATAGCTGTAATAGCTGATAAGAATTTCTTCGAATGCTGTTTAAAGTAAACAATGACCAATTTTATTGTAAGACGTTTTACAATTTTGTTAACATTGTATGCAATCAAACAAAACATTAGCTAGCTCCTTAGAATTGATCCTTGAAGGACATGTGATATAACAATGGAAAGGTATTTAAGTGCAGATCATAAATACATATCAACTTTTGTGCTATGCTGCTCGGTTCAAAAGATATTTAAAATCAATTTTTATTTTCTACTTTTAAAATAAAAATTGGAAAATAACTCTTATTTTTGATTGCTAAAATAAAAAATGAAAAGAAACTCTTATTTTTAATTTTTATACTCGATACAGAAGGTAAAGAGTATATTGGTTTTGTGCAATGTCCGTCATGGTGTCTTTCCGTCTGTCCGTCCGTATGGTTGCAAGTTTTTTCCACACCCTTCAAGCTAGAGACTTGAAACTTTCCAATTCTCTTTATCCATGAGATAGTAAATTAAAGTGTCAAGATTGGGGTTCTACGATAACTGGGGGGCTGGCAAATCGATAAATTCGATAACTCAAAACCGATAAATCCACATATTTGCACATCCTTACAGCTATAAGTACCAAATTTGGTAAGAAGATAGCTATTAGCAACCCCCAAAAAACTGCATCAAAAATTTTGGAGCCACGCCCCCCATTCCGCCCCCAGCCCCCCCGCATTTTAAAGTAAAAAAAGACTATATCTCCCACAGTTTTTGAGCTATAGCCACCAAATTTGGTGCCAAGATAGGTGATGATGACCCCCAAAACTGCATCAAAAGTTTGGATGCCACGCCCACCGATACTGCCCTAGCCGCCCCCATCCGCCCCAACGCTTCGTCAAAAACGGGAATGCGTGTAACTTCCAGAGTTGTGAAGCTAGAGCCTCCAAATTTGGTGGGAAGATAGCTGTTAACGACCCCCAAAAAACTGCATCAAAGTTTTGGAGCCACGCCTACCCATTACGCCCTCAGCCCCCCGCATTTTGAAATCAGAAATGGCTATATCTCCCACAGTTTTTGAGCTATAGCCACCACATTTGGTGCCAAGATAGGTGATGATGACCCCCTAAAAACCGCAGCAAAAGTTTGGATACCACGCCCACCGATACTGCCCTAGCCTCCCCCATCCACCCCAACGCTTCGTCAAAAACGGGAATGAGTGTATCTTCCAGAGTTGTGGAGCTAAAGCCACCAAATTTGGTAAGAAGATAGCTGGCAACGACCCCCAAAAATCTGCATCAAAGTTTTGGAGCCACGCCCTCCATTTCGCCCCCCTTTCCCCACTTTTTACAATTTTCGAGCTAGAGTCACCAAATTTGGTATGAAGATAGCAATTGACTTTCCACAAAGATCTGCATCAAAAATTTGGATGCCACGCCCACCCATACCACCCCCAACCCCCCTTTTCCCAATTTTTACAAATTTCGAGCTAGAGTCACCAAATTTGGTATGAAGATAGCAATTGATATTTCACAAAGATCTGCATCAAAAATTTGGATGCCACGCCCATCCATACCGCCCCCAGCCCCCCCTTTCCCCTTCCTTTTACAAACTTTGAGCTAGAGTCACCAAATTTGGTATGTAGATAGCAATTGACATTCCACATAGATCTGCATCAAAAATTTGGATGCCTCGCCCACCCATACCGCCCCCAGCCCCCCTTTCCACACTTATTACAAATTTCGAGCTAGAGTCACCAAATTTGGTATGAATATAGCAATTGACATTTCACAAAGATCTGCAACAAAAATTTTGATGCCTCAACTACCATACTGCCCTCAGCCCCCCCCTTTCACTACATTCTACAAACTTTGAGCTAGAGTCACCAAATTTGGAAGGAATATAGCTGGTGGCATCCCCATCTGCATCGGAGAATCTTTAAGGTAGCGTACACCCCTGCCGCATCCGTACCCCTTTGCAATCAGGCCTCTTTTTTCCGGTTTTAATACTGGTATCGAGCATACCGCAGTCGGTTGCGTCCGACTGCAACGTTTTCACTTGTTTTTTAACTAAATAAATCATTTACTTATGGTATCTTTGGGATAGCGAGAAATATACCAATATTCATCTTTAAGGCTCATTTATGCATTTTCACCATGATTTAAAATTTTTCAATTTTTATAGATTTACTCACAAAATATTGATTAATTTTGAGTTATACTTACAACTCAATCAATAATCATTATTTTTTATCAAAAAAATAAAACTCATGAAATAATGATTATTCTTTGAGTTTTATTTTTTGCTAAAAAATAAAACTCAAGTTGTTATTTCCAATTTTTCTTAGGGAATAATCCTAAACATGATATACAGTGACTCACAGCTTAAATGATGCATTTTTTGGATCCAGCTCAGTGTTGGGCTGTCGCCACATCAAATTTCTTTTGGAACACAGTCATTTTTGCAGACGAGTCCAAATTCAACCATTTTGGGTCGAACGAGTGAAATTTTGTGTGGCGACAGCCCAACACTGAGCTGGATCCAAAAATGTTAAAGCAACAGTTAAGCATGGCGGAGGAAGTGAGATGGTATGGGCATGTAAGTCGGCAGCCGGCGTCGGAAACTTGGCGATTTTTGAGTCGACGATGGATAAGACTATGTACCTCAATATTCTTAAAGAAAATTTGCTTCAAAGCGCCAAAAGTTAAGAATCCGACGTGATTTCCGGTTCTACCACGACAACGACCCCAAACATACGTTCGGAATAGTGCAGTCCTGGCTTACCTGGAACTGCCCCCACGTCATGATTCCTCCGGCCCAGTCTCCAGATTTAAATGTTATTGAAAATTTGTGGACTATGCTGGAGAACAACATCCGGAACCATCGGATTTCCAGCAAATAGAGCCTTAAAAATGCTCTGCTGGAGGAATGGAGCAAAATATGCCCGGAAACCACTTGGAAGATGGTCTCTTCGATGAATAATAGGTTAAGGGCTACTGTAAAGGTTAAGGGATTACAAACTAAGTACTAAAATCCTTATTTAACCTTTAATTCGGCAAAAATATAACTGGTTTGTGTCTGCATCTTTTAAGCTGTGACCTATATTTTAGATGTATTTTTAGTTTTTAGTGTATATATAAAACTTAGCAATATTTTAGAAACAAATAAAGTTCCTTTTTTAAATGTGATAAAACATAAAACAAATTGGCGTTTAAACATTTTTTGTTTTTCCTCTGGTTTAAAATATATAGCACCTTAAACTTTTTATTTGACCCTGCATCATTTAAGCTGTGAGTCACTGTATATTCCTAGTCAGTAAATCAAGACAAACCATAACAATCCATTTTTAAATTAAAAAAAAAAATCTCATTTGCTCTTAAATATCACTGAAAAAATTTGTATATACATTTGAATTTGAAGTTTGCACTTAAAGTTGTGTGCAAAGAACCATTTTGTCCACCTATCCATATTAAATTAACGATTTTAATATTAATCACTGCACTATGACCTGTACTCATTTTGTGTTGTGCGTAAAGTAATTGCCATACAAACATTTTCTTTTAGTGCAGTCTCTTTTACAGGAAAAACAACAAAATACATTGACTAGGAATATATATCATGTTTAGGATTATTCCCTAAGAAAAGGTCGAATAACAACTTATTTGCTCAAAAATAAAACTCAAAGAATAATCATTATTTCATGAGTTTTATTTTTTTGATAAAAAATAATGATTATTGATTGAGTTGTAAGTATAACTCACAATTAATCAATATTTTGTGAGTAAATCTATAAAAATTGAAAAATTTTAAATCATGGTGAAAATGCATAAATGAGCCTTAAAAATGAATATTGGTATATTTCTCGCTGTCCCAAAGATACCATAAGTAAATGATTTATTTAGTTAAAAAAAAAAAAAAATCATTATTTGCAGTCCCTGAAAAATACATTTGGACAATGGGAACCAACTTACTCTAGCCGCTGTATACTGTCCCCCGCGTTATACCATATCTGAAGACCAATTTATGGAATTTTTTAACTCACTAGGAGAATGCTTTATAGCAGCAGGAGACTACAATGCCAAGCACACACACTGGAGATCTCGTCTCGTGAATCCAAAAGGAAAGCAGCTCTACAATGCAATTATAAAAGCTAACAACAAGCTCGACCACGTTTCTCCTGGCAGACCAACTTACTGGCCGACAGATCCCAAAAAACTTCCGGATCTGATTGACTTTGCAGTTACCAAAAACATTTCGCGTAGACTGATAAGTGCAGAGTGCCTTTCGGATCTATCATCCGATCACTCGCCAGTCCTAACAAATCTGCTACGACACCCTCAATTCATAAATCGACCCGGTAAGTTAACTTCACATAAAACTAACTGGCTCAGATACAAAAATATATAAGCTCACACATTGAGCTTAAGCCACGTCTCGTAGATGAAGCTGAAATTGATAGTTTTGTTAACACTCTGGAGACGGTCTTCGTCGCCGCAGCTCGCACCGCTACGCCTCAAACACCAAATACAATACACAACCAAAGGATAACAAATCCACAAATTGAACAGCTCGTTCTTGAAAAGCGGCGCTTACGACGTGACTGGCAATCGAACAGATCGCCATCGGCAAAGCAAAAACTAAAAGACGCCACACGTAAACTCACCAAAGCGTTAAAAATCGAGGACGAGCGCGCTCAACGCCGTTACATCGAGAAATTATCAACCACCAGTACGAAAAACTCATTGTGGAGAGCCCACCCAACTCTAAGCTCACCAACAGAAACAGTAATGCCTATAAGAAACTTCGCAGGCGGCTGGGCCCGCAGCGATGAAGAAAGAGCTAACACATTTGCTACTCATCTTCAAAAAGTGTTCCAAACTAATCCTGCAACAAATACGTTTGCACTACCGACTGCTTCAAACGCCTCTCAGCTTCAACATGATCCAATCAAGTTTCGCCCGAATGAAATCGTTAGAATCATTAAAGAGCAACTGAACCCAAAAAATCTCCAGGAGGTGACCAAATAACCCCAAAGATGATTATTGAGCTTCCTTACTGTGCGATCTGCATAATTGCCCAGCTCTTCAATACTATCACCAAACTTGGCCACTATCCAGACAGATGGAAAAAGTCAATTATCATTATGATACCAAAGCCTGGAAAAGATCACACAGCTCCCACGTCGAAAAGACCTATAAGCTTATTATCGTGTCTATCAAAACTTTTTGAAAAATGTTTGCTGTCCCGGATAAATCCATTCCTGAATCTTCATAACATAATCCTATCACACCAATTTGGCTTTCGTGAAAAGCACGGAACAATTGAGCAGGTAAGCAGAATAACATCAGAGATACGAAGCGCGTTCAAAAATAGAGAATACTTCACTGCAATATTTCTGGATGTTTCTCAGGCATTCGACAAAGTTTGGTTGGAAGGTCTGATGCATAAGATCAAAACAATGCTCCCAAACAACACACATAAGCTGCTTAAGTCGTACCTCTACGACAGGAAATTCGCAGTAAGATGTAACACTGAAATGTCTGACGAACACAGTATTGAAGCTGGTGTTCCACAGGGCAGCGTACTTGGACCAACACTGTACGTGCTATTCACAGCAGACATCCCAATAAGTAGCCGATTGACAACATCTACCTTTGCTGATGATACAGCTATTCTCAGCCGCTCCAGCTGCCCAATACAAGCCGATGCCCTAAAAACCGCAGCAAAAGTTTGGATACCACGCCCACCGATACTGCCCTAGCCTCCCCCATCCACCCCAACGCTTCGTTAAAAACGGGAATGAGTGTATCTTCCAGAGTTGTGGAGCTAAAGCCACCAAATTTGGTAAGAAGATAGCTGGCAACGACCCCCAAAAATCTGCATCAAAGTTTTGGAGCCACGCCCTCCATTTCGCCCCCCTTTCCCCACTTTTTACAATTTTCGAGCTAGAGTCACCAAATTTGGTATGAAGATAGCAATTGACTTTCCACAAAGATCTGCATCAAAAATTTGGATGCCACGCCCACCCATACCACCCCCAACCCCCCTTTCCCCAAGTTTTAGAAATTTCGAGCTAGAGTCACCAAATTTGGTATGAAGATAGCAATTGATATTTCACAAAGATCTGCATCAAAAATTTGGATGCCACGTCCACCCATACCGCCCCCAGCCCCCCCTTTCCCCTTCCTTTTACAAACTTTGCGCTAGAGTCACCAAATTTGGTATGTAGATAGCAATTGACATTCCACATAGATCTGCATCAAAAATTTGGATGCCTCGCCCACCCATACCGCCCCCAGCCCCCCTTTTCACACTTATTACAAATTTCGAGCTAGAGTCACCAAATTTGGTATGAATATAGCAATTGACATTTCACAAAGATCTGCAACAAAAATTTTGATGCCTCAACTACCCATACTGCCCCCAGCCCCCCCCCCCCCCCACCCCCCTTTCACTACATTCTACAAACTTTGAGCAACTTTGAGAATCTTTAAGGTAGCGTACACCCCTGCCGCATCCGTACCCCTTTGCAATCAGGCCTTTTTTTACCGGTTTTAATACTGGTATCGAGTATGCCGCAGTCGGTTGCGTCCGACTGCAACGTTTCTACTTATTATAATAAAGATTGAAAAATAAGAGTTATTTCACAATTATTTAAAAAAATTTTAATTTAATAATTAAATAATAGTTTATTCATTTAAGTCAATAAATAAGAGTTATTGATTAAGTTAAATAAAAAATATTGGAAAATAATTCTAATTGTTAAATTTTTTAATATAAAAACAAGTAAGAAGGCTCTAGTCGGGACAGCCCGACTAGAAGATACCCTGAACCCAGTTGCAAAAAATAAATTAAATTTATATAAGACTTTGGTATACTGACTTAACTTCAATCGATTAAATTCGATATCTCCGGTGTTTCTTAACCGATTTGGACGAAATTTTCAGAAAAGATCTATCGTTACCCATTCTTTCAACCCTCATTTTTACATTTTCCAAATTCGATATTTTTTTGTTATCGATATTATGTGTATATCGGAAACCAGAATAGTTATCGATAATTTGAAGCAAACTTGTTCTGCTCATGGTATAGGAGAACTTATATCCCAAATCTGAAGTCTCTAGCTCTTGTAGTCTCTGAGATCCACGCGTTCATACAGACAGACAGACAGACAGACGGACAGACGGACAGACAGACGGACAGACGGACATGGCTAAATCGACTCGGCTATTGATGCTGATCAAGAATATATATACTTTTTAGGGTCAGAGATGCTTCCTTCTGCCTGTTACATACTTTTGCACAAAACCATTATACCCTTATTTACCCATTTTATGGGTTAAGGCATTGACCAACTAACTGTTAGTTGGTCAATGGGTTAAGGGTATAATTATAATCGTTACAGTCCCAGAATTTAATTTTCAATTATTAACAACTTTAAGAGCTTCTTTATAAACGACATTGGTTGTTTTTCCGTCAGATGCTAATACAAATAAACTTTTTGGTGAACTGACTCTTGAGCAGGCTACATAAAATTGGCCATGAGAAAAACAATCGTGTCTTAAGTCTAGTCCGGCTAATTTAAAAGTTTGTCCCTGTGATTCATTAATTGTTAAGGCAAAGCAAACTTTTAAAGGAAATTGCAATCGTTTAAATTGAATTGGCAATTCAGAATCAGAAGGTATTAATGGAATTCTCGGTATAAAAACCGTTTCCCCTATACCATTGCTAGTAAAGATAATTACTTCGACAACATTCTTATGAAGTACTTTAACTTGCAATCTTGTACCATTGCACAGTTTTGGCGGTTTCAAGTTGCGAATCAACATTACAGGTGAACCAATCTTTAAAGTTAATTTATGTTGAGTCAGGCCAGCCGGATTTAATGAATTAAGAAACTCGACGGGGTAATGAACTACATCTTCGATTTCAGTCACATTTCTTCACTTTGAAATGATTTTAATAAAAACTAGTTTATTTCCAATGCATTGTCATTTCTCGCAGTCAAAATAGCACGTTCTGAAAACCATTCGAGTGATTTTTGAGAGATATTTGTAATATCCGGAAATATTTTTAGAGTTAGCTCTTCAATACTTTTCACAACATGACACAAAGTTGATGGTAAAGTTATTTTGCCATCATGGGTTGGAAATAATCCATTTCCTATTTGAAGAAGCATTTCATCTGCTCTTGTTCTTCTGGGGATCAGTGGGAGAGTTTGTCGAAAATCACCAGCTAAGAGAACAGTTATGCCACCCATTAAGTATTCACTATCTCGAATGTTTTTCAGAGATCGATCTACAGCTTCAAAAGCACCTTTATGGCCCATAGTACACTCATCCCAAACAATAAGCTTGCAATCTTTGAGCACAGCAGCAATATTAGATTGCTTTGAAATATAGCAATGTGGTGTTTCTAAATGAATCAAATTAAATGGAATCTTAAGTGTAGAATGCGCTGTGCGACCACCATTAAGTAAACTGGCTGCGATACCGGAAGAAGCAACGGCCAATGCTATTTTTTTACTTTGCCGTACCTTTGCCAATAATAAATTTAAAAGATACGTTTTACCTGTTCCACCAGGTGCATCTAAAAAATAGATTTCTCCCTTTTCTGCTTCAACGCTATGTAGTATCTTTTTGTATACTTGTTTTTGCTCAGCAGTTAGGAGTAGATCTTTATTGACAACAAAATTATCGCAATTTTCATAATTTGTTTCTCTATGATATTCAATATTTGGAACAATTTCCTCGGATCTAATTGGTAGTGGAAGTCCATAGTAAGTCAAGTTTTGACCACCAATATCTTCAATGTAAATAAGACATTTATTTAATACATTATTCACAATACTTTCATCAATATTTCTGTCTTGTGAAAAATAAAAGGCTCTTAAAATATCTTCTGAGAAACTCTCTTTATAAGTATTCCAAATTTTAAGAGCATCTGAAATTTGACAAAATACTAACATTATTGCAAAAAGTTCTCTCAGTTTTGTAGGATTTTGACATATGACAGCTTCGGCTATAGTTGAATCCCAGTGCTTATCATCTTCTAGTAATCCTAGAGCTTTACTCGCCAATTGAAATGATGCGTATGCTATACCATTAACGGTTTTTAAATTTAAAAATGAGGTTGGGCCCCTTACAAAATGTAATAAAAGTCTTAAATAAAAACATTCTGTATTATTGGGATGAATAGTGTAAACTCTTCCCAAAGCTGAATCTCTTTTAACTCCAGGAAAATTTGGCACATCATGCCCTCGTTTTCTTCTTTGAAATTCTTTATTGTTCCATGTAAAATACGATGGAACTTCACAATATAGAAGCGTTCTTGCAAACTCATCACGTGTGCATAGCTCAAAGAAGGCTAGCAAAGTGGTTTTGGGTGTAGTGCTTAATCTGTCAAGTAATGGTTGCGGATTATTGGGGTTAAAATATATCCGTTGACCATTTTCTAAATGAACAGCTAAGTGTGTAATAGCCGGAAAACGTTTATGTATGGGAAATACAAGGATTCTCCATACCACTTCTGAGCTACTTATATAACGGCCACTTTCGTACATATTAATTTCATTACGTTGGGTCTTCAAGAGTAAATGATGCTTGATCACTGCCCTTGTTAACATATTTACAAATGTATTTAATAGACTTTACAGAACTACAATACTCAATATTTATGTGAGCTTCAAATGTTCTCAATGGTACACAGTTATAAGGCACAACCCAACGATTATCTATGCAATTACCATTTATATTAATTGCATTACCACCATCTTCTATCGCTCTTCTACGATATAGAGGGTAACTATCTTTTCCAGTCACAGTTTCTTTAAGTAATTGTCGAGGAAACCTTTTGGTACATTTTCCATTTTTCATGCATGGCGATTTATTATTAAATGCACCGCAAGGACCATGAATCATATTTGACTTAACAATGTCAAATAACAAAGGATCCTCATCTGTGTTTGGTATTTCGGCACAAATAATTTTATCGATTTTATCTGGTCTTATTTTATTTTCTAACCAAAGTAGAATATGTATATGTGGTAAACCGCGCTTTTGCCATTCCACAGAGTACATGAAACATTGCACGCTTCCAAACAAAGAACCTTTTGTCAATAATGACATTAAAGCTTTAACTTTTAAATGAAAAACTCGAGCTATAATATCGTGACGATCATGCGGTTTTTGACCCGGTAATAAAACACTTTTTATGTCATACCATTGTGGATTGCATGTGAATGTTATGAAAAGATCTGGTCGCCCATAATGGCGAACATATGTCATAGCATCTTGAGTCTTTTCATGCATATATCGTGCAGAGCTTGTAAAAGAAGATGGTAAAATTACCATCTGACCAAGTTGAGCTGCGACAACATCTTGTTGGCCTATTGCATCTTGTAGATGTATATAGCTATCTGCTCTGAGTTTCGCTTGATTGTAGCGAATATAATTTAACCTTTCTGTTTCAATTTTAGCATACATATCAACCAAAAACTGACTAAAAGGGAACGACAATAAATTAAATGATTTATCTCAGATTGACGAATCATTATTTTATAGCTGTAAAAGCTTAACGCAGATATCATTTTTTTTGGTTCCTCCTTTTTTAATAATGGATTCCATTGTGGTATATCCACTGAATAGCCATCTTCACCATAAGGAAATAGCAAAGGGTACTGTAAGGCATCGTATGATCGATGCACCTCACTTATACGATGTAATTTATTATTATGGCTTTCAATAATAATATCGCGCTTTTCAAATTGCTGACCAACAATAACTAAAGCTACTTCGCTTGATTGAGTTGCATTGTAAAGCCCTTTGTGAGCACCAGTGGGTGTTCGATCAGCATGTATAACCAATTTATAATCTTTAGTACTTATTGGTATTTTATTGAGAGCCATTTTTAGATCTTTTACATAACGATTATGATGATGAAACATACATTGAAGATCCTTTACTACGCTACAATCAACATTTGAAATATTTTTGCAACGTAGTTGAGCTTCCTTTTCATCATCACCAACAAAATAAATTTGAAGAAACTGCATTTCTTCATTTGGCAAAGGTCGGACACTACCAATTAGGTGATACACTTGTCCTTGGACTTTAAAGGTTGACCAACTTTCATTTATAGTATTTGTACTTCCAAAAAAAAGTCATTTGAAAGCAGCTGTTATACTTTCTTATACGATCAATAAATTGATCATGCTTGGGATGTCCACCAATTATTAAGCTTTTAAGTGGATCAGGCAAACTTTCATTTTGTGAAAGTTTAACTTTTCCTGCCTTGCAACAGATACCCAAAGGCTAATTTTTCCATTTTAAAGCATTACAATGTTTGCATATCAAATTTATTCTACCAAGTTGAGTAATTTTATCTGACTTGTAAACTGTTTCAAAATCATAGTTTAAGCCAGACATGGCTTTAACACTCCATGCACGCAAACGCCTTTCTTGACGTGCATCAGGATTGTTAGCCTGATGTCTTCTCACTGCAACTCTATGAGCTTCAGGATCATTAGCCACATCTCCTCTCACTACAACTCTAATAACATCAGGATTATTGACCCAATAACTGAGCATAACTGTCGTCGAATGCAGACGTGTTAATTAATTCCCAAAAGTGCAGTGATAAAGAAGCTAATAAAATAAATTTTTTATGCGAAAAGACGCTAAGTGCAATGTATCTGCACAAATTGCTTTTTAAAAATCTGCATTTTAATCAAAACAATTGACTTTTAACAAATAATAACATATAAAACAAAAGGCAATAATAAATTCTTCACTTATCTTAAGACAATGAGTCAAAGCGAGAATCGTGGCCAGCGACAACGCGTATTTCTCTGTAGTTTCGGAGCAGCCCGAGCGGTCAATTACCCCCCAACCCGCAAATCGAACGCTCTTACACAGCGCGTGTCAGCGAACGTTCTTGCTCACCGTCTCCGTCCCTGCTATCTATCGAGTCAACGCAATCCAACCGCGCGCGGTCGGCAACACCCAACCCGACAAATGAAGTCTTGCACACAGCACGCGACCGAAAGTTTTCGTGCTCCCCGTCTCTTTTAGCAACGACTGCAAGTGCTGCGCCCTCTCTAGGTACCGCAACAGCGACTACAACCACAATTGCATAAATACCTACCTCCCGTTCAACAAGCACAACGACTGTTGCGCCGTCAGCAAACCAAACTGCAAACAGCAAAAATGTTAAGCCGGCTACGCAGACTGGTATGGATCGCTACATTTATATCAAAAGAAAGCTAAGTCCGCAAAATTCTACGAATAAACCAAAAATTACCCGTAGCAATTTAAAAATACCCTCGAATGATACTATATACAATAG
This sequence comes from Scaptomyza montana, assembly GCA_018904305.1. Classification (NCBI taxonomy): domain Eukaryota; kingdom Metazoa; phylum Arthropoda; class Insecta; order Diptera; family Drosophilidae; genus Scaptomyza; species Scaptomyza montana. Next base: position 7,039 of record JAEIGR010000217.1, on the reverse strand, counting down.
CAATAGATTTCAGATCTTGGCAGAAAACACTGATGATCTGCCTTCTGAAGCCGTTGGGGTTGTCACGAAAAAGCCAAAGCCACCCCCAATATATATACGTGAGAAAAGCTCTAGTGCTTTTGTTAACAAAGTTATCGAGCTTATAGGCAAAGATAATTTCTTCATAGTTCCTCTCGTACAGGGTAAAATTCTAGAAATTAAAGTCCAGACAAAGTCGGAAGATAATTACAGAGTTCTGATAAAGCATCTAAACGAAAAAAAAATGAATTATTATACGTATCAGTTAAAAAGCTGCAAGGGTCTGCAAGTTGTAATAAAGGCATAGAACCTGATGTAACACCAGGAGAAATAAAACAGGCGCTGCAGGAGAAAGGATTTCGAGCAAAAACATTCATTAACATCTTAAACAGGAACAGGATGCCGCAACTACTTTTTAAAATAGAACTAGAACCAGAAACGAAGATGCTTAAAAAAAACGAGGTGCACCCAATATACAAATTTCAGCTTTTACTTCACCGAAGAATCACCGTAGAAGAACCGCACCAAGAGTGCGGCCATACAAAAGCCTACTGTACACTGCGCTCGGTATGCGTCTACTGTGGGGAATTGCATAACTCCGCAAATTGCCCAGCAAGTAAAGAAGACTCTAACAAAAAATTTTGCAACAACTGCGAAGGCAAGCACACAGCCAACTACAGAGGCTGCCAAGTCTACAAGGAACTTAAAAACCGTATCCATCAGCGCGTTACCACTGTACGCTCGCAACACGCACCGATTACCTTCACTCCATCGAAACACAACCCAGACGTCTTCTTTTCCTCTGCAGCCAGATCCTCACTTGGCCCCGAATTCTCAACCAATAACGCAACTTATGCAAGCGCCCTAAGATCTGGAATGGCTCTTCCTGCCTCTAACACACCGTATTTACAACCAAAACAAGCGAGTACAAACGCTGCACAGGAACAGCAACAAAGCAACCTCGAAGCACTCATATGTACCCTGCAGCAGAGCATGTCATTCATGAAAACAACTATGCAAGAACTAATGCGTAATCAAAATCTCTTGATACAAATGCTTGTATCACAACAGTCAAAATAATCAATGGCTGCGATACGAATATCTACGTGGAACGCTAATGGCGTCTCACAGCATAAACTTGAATTAGCTCAATTCCTACTCGATAAGCACATCGACGTAATGCTACTTTCCGAAACACACCTTACAAACAAATATAACTTTAACATAAGTGGATACTTATTCTACGGTACAAATCATCCCGATGGTAAGGTACACGGTGGAACTGGTATTTTGATCAGAAGCCGCCTCAAGCACTACTTCTATAAAGAGTTTGCTGAAAACTTTCTACAGGCCACATCTCTAAAAATACCAGGGACTGCAAATAATGATTTTTATTTTTTTTTTTTAATAAATAAATCATTCACTTATGGTATCTTTGGGACAGCGAGAAATATACCAATATTCATTTTTAAGGCTCATTTATGCATTTTCACCATGATTTAAAATTTTTCAATTTTTATAGATTTACTCACAAAATATTGATTAATTGTGAGTTATACTTACAACTCAATCAATAATCATTATTTTTATCAAAAAAATAAAACTCATGAAATAATGATTATTCTTTGAGTTTTATTTTTGAGCAAATAAGTTGTTATTCGACCTTTTCTTAGGGAATAATCCTAAACATGATATATATTCCTAGTCAATGTATTTTGTTGTTTTTCCTGTAAAAGAGACTGCACTAAAAGAAAATGTTTGTATGGCAATTACTTTACGCACAACACAAAATGAGTGCAGGTCATAGTGCAGTGATTAATATTAAAATCGTTAATTTAATATGGATAGGTGGACAAAATGGTTCTTTGCACACAACTTTAAGTGCAAACTTCAAATTCAAATGTATATACAAATTTTTTTCAGTGATATTTAAGAGCAAATGAGATTTTTTTTTAATTTAAAAATGGATTGTTATGGTTTGTCTTGATTTACTGACTAGGAATATACAGTGACTCACAGCTTAAATGATGCAGGGTCAAATAAAAAGTTTAAGGTGCTATATATTTTAAACCAGAGGAAAAACAAAAAATGTTTAAACGCCAATTTGTTTTATGTTTTATCACATTTAAAAAAGGAACTTTATTTGTTTCTAAAATATTGCTAAGTTTTATATATACACTAAAAACTAAAAAATACATCTAAAATATAGGTCACAGCTTAAAAGATGCAGACACAAACCAGTTATATTTTTGCCGAATTAAAGGTTAAATAAGGATTTTAGTACTTAGTTTGTAATCCCTTAACCTTTACAGTAGCCCTTAACCTATTATTCATCGAAGAGACCATCTTCCAAGTGGTTTCCGGGCATATTTTGCTCCATTCCTCCAGCAGAGCATTTTTAAGGCTCTATTTGCTGGAAATCCGATGGTTCCGGATGTTGTTCTCCAGCATAGTCCACAAATTTTCAATAACATTTAAATCTGGAGACTGGGCCGGAGGAATCATGACGTGGGGGCAGTTCCAGGTAAGCCAGGACTGCACTATTCCGAACGTATGTTTGGGGTCGTTGTCGTGGTAGAACCGGAAATCACGTCGGATTTTTAACTTTTTGGCGCTTTGAAACAAATTTTCTTTAAGAATATTGAGGTACATAGTCTTATCCATCGTCGACTCAAAAATCGCCAAGTTTCCGACGCCGGCTGCCGACTTACATGCCCATACCATCTCACTTCCTCCGCCATGCTTAACTGTTGCTTTAACATTTTTTGGATCCAGCTCAGTGTTGGGCTGTCGCCACACAAAATTTCACTCGTTCGACCCAAAATGGTTGAATTTGGACTCGTCTGCAAAAATTACTGTGTTCCAAAAGAAATTTGATGTGGCGACAGCCCAACACTGAGCTGGATCCAAAAATGCATCATTTAAGCTGTGAGTCACTGTATATCATGTTTAGGATTATTCCCTAAGAAAAATTGGAAATAACAACTTGAGTTTTATTTTTTAGCAAAAAATAAAACTCAAAGAATAATCATTATTTCATGAGTTTTATTTTTTTGATAAAAAATAATGATTATTGATTGAGTTGTAAGTATAACTCAAAATTAATCAATATTTTGTGAGTAAATCTATAAAAATTGAAAAATTTTAAATAATGGTGAAAATGCATAAATGAGCCTTAAAGATGAATATTGGTATATTTCTCGCTGTCCCAAAGATACCATAAGTAAATGATTTATTTAGTTAAAAAAAAAAAAAAAATCATTATTTGCAGTCCCTGAAAAATACATTTGGACAATGGGAACCAACTTACTCTAGCCGCTGTATACTGTCCCCCGCGTTATACCATATCTGAAGACCAATTTATGGAATTTTTTAACTCACTAGGAGAATGCTTTATAGCAGCAGGAGACTACAATGCCAAGCACACACACTGGAGATCTCGTCTCGTGAATCCAAAAGGAAAGCAGCTCTACAATGCAATTATAAAAGCTAACAACAAGCTCGACCACGTTTCTCCTGGCAGACCAACTTACTGGCCGACAGATCCCAAAAAACTTCCGGATCTGATTGACTTTGCAGTTACCAAAAACATTTCGCGTAGACTGATAAGTGCAGAGTGCCTTTCGGATCTATCATCCGATCACTCGCCAGTCCTAACAAATCTGCTACGACACCCTCAATTCATAAATCGACCCGGTAAGTTAACTTCACATAAAACTAACTGGCTCAGATACAAAAAATATATAAGCTCACACATTGAGCTTAAGCCACGTCTCGTAGATGAAGCTGAAATTGATAGTTTTGTTAACACTCTGGAGACGGTCTTCGTCGCCGCAGCTCGCACCGCTACGCCTCAAACACCAAATACAATACACAACCAAAGGATAACAAATCCACAAATTGAACAGCTCGTTCTTGAAAAGCGGCGCTTACGACGTGACTGGCAATCGAACAGATCGCCATCGGCAAAGCAAAAACTAAAAGACGCCACACGTAAACTCACCAAAGCGTTAAAAATCGAGGACGAGGCGCGCTCAACGCCGTTACATCGAGAAATTATCAACCACCAGTACGAAAAACTCATTGTGGAGAGCCCACCAACTCTAAGCTCACCAACAGAAACAGTAATGCCTATAAGAAACTTCGCAGGCGGCTGGGCCCGCAGCGATGAAGAAAGAGCTAACACATTTGCTACTCATCTTCAAAAAGTGTTCCAAACTAATCCTGCAACAAATACGTTTGCACTACCGACTGCTTCAAACGGCTCTCAGCTTCAACATGATCCAATCAAGTTTCGCCCGAATGAAATCGTTAGAATCATTAAAGAGCAACTGAACCCAAAAAAATCTCCAGGAGGTGACCAAATAACCCCAAAGATGATTATTGAGCTTCCTTACTGTGCGATCTGCATAATTGCCCAGCTCTTCAATACTATCACCAAACTTGGCCACTATCCAGACAGATGGAAAAAGTCAATTATCATTATGATACCAAAGCCTGGAAAAGATCACACAGCTCCCACGTCGAAAAGACCTATAAGCTTATTATCGTGTCTATCAAAACTTTTTGAAAAATGTTTGCTGTCCCGGATAAATCCATTCCTGAATCTTCATAACATAATCCTATCACACCAATTTGGCTTTCGTGAAAAGCACGGAACAATTGAGCAGGTAAGCAGAATAACATCAGAGATACGAAGCGCGTTCAAAAATAGAGAATACTTCACTGCAATATTTCTGGATGTTTCTCAGGCATTCGACAAAGTTTGGTTGGAAGGTCTGATGCATAAGATCAAAACAATGCTCCCAAACAACACACATAAGCTGCTTAAGTCGTACCTCTACGACAGGAAATTCGCAGTAAGATGTAACACTGAAATGTCTGACGAACACAGTATTGAAGCTGGTGTTCCACAGGGCAGCGTACTTGGACCAACACTGTACGTGCTATTCACAGCAGACATCCCAATAAGTAGCCGATTGACAACATCTACCTTTGCTGATGATACAGCTATTCTCAGCCGCTCCAGCTGCCCAATACAAGCAGATGCCCTAAAAACCGCAGCAAAAGTTTGGATACCACGCCCACCGATACTGCCCTAGCCTCCCCCATCCACCCCAACGCTTCGTTAAAAACGGGAATGAGTGTATCTTCCAGAGTTGTGGAGCTAAAGCCACCAAATTTGGTAAGAAGATAGCTGGCAACGACCCCCAAAAATCTGCATCAAAGTTTTGGAGCCACGCCCTCCATTTCGCCCCCTTTCCCCCACTTTTTACAATTTTCGAGCTAGAGTCACCAAATTTGGTATGAAGATAGCAATTGACTTTCCACAAAGATCTGCATCAAAAATTTGGATGCCACGCCCACCCATACCACCCCCAACCCCCCTTTCCCCAAGTTTTAGAAATTTCGAGCTAGAGTCACCAAATTTGGTATGAAGATAGCAATTGATATTTCACAAAGATCTGCATCAAAAATTTGGATGCCACGTCCACCCATACCGCCCCCAGCCCCCTTTCCCCTTCCTTTTACAAACTTTGCGCTAGAGTCACCAAATTTGGTATGTAGATAGCAATTGACATTCCACATAGATCTGCATCAAAAATTTGGATGCCTCGCCCACCCATACCGCCCCCAGCCCCCCTTTTCACACTTATTACAAATTTCGAGCTAGAGTCACCAAATTTGGTATGAATATAGCAATTGACATTTCACAAAGATCTGCAACAAAAATTTTGATGCCTCAACTACCCATACTGCCCCCAGCCCCCCCCACCCCCCTTTCACTACATTCTACAAACTTTGAGCAACTTTGAGAATCTTTAAGGTAGCGTACACCCCTGCCGCATCCGTACCCCTTTGCAATCAGGCCTTTTTTTACCGGTTTTAATACTGGTATCGAGTATGCCGCAGTCGGTTGCGTCCGACTGCAACGTTTCTACTTGTTATAATAAAGATTGAAAAATAAGAGTTATTTCACAATTATTTAAAAAAATTTTAATTTAATAATTAAATAATAGTTTATTCATTTAAGTCAATAAATAAGAGTTATTGATTAAGTTAAATAAAAAATATTGGAAAATAATTCTAATTGTTAAATTTTAATATAAAAACAAGTAAGAAGGCTCTAGTCGGGACAGCCCGACTAGAAGATACCCTGAACCCAGTTGCAAAAAATAAATTAAATTTATATAAGACTTTGGTATACTGACTTAACTTCAATCGATTAAATTCGATATCTCCGGTGTTTCTTAACCGATTTGGACGAAATTTTCAGAAAAGATCTATCGTTACCCATTCTTTCAACCCTAATTTTACATTTTCCAAATTCGATATTTTTTGTTATCGATATTATGTGTATATCGGAAACCAGAATAGTTATCGATAATTTGAAGCAAACTTGTTCTGCTCATGGTATAGGAGAACTTATATCCCAAATCTGAAGTCTCTAGCTCTTGTACTCTCTGAGATCCACGCGTTCATACAGACAGACAGACAGACAGACGGACAGACGGACAGACAGACGGACAGACGGACATGGCTAAATCGACTCGGCTACTGATGCTGATCAAGAATATATATACTTTATAGGGTCAGAGATGCTTCCTTCTGCCTGTTACATACTTTTGCACAAAACCATTATACCCTTATTTACCCATTTTATGGGTTAAGGGTATAATTATAATCGTTACAGTCCCTGAATTTAATTTTCAATTATTAACAACTTTAAGAGCTTCTTTATAAACGACATTGGTTGTTTTTCCGTCAGGTGCTAATACAAATAAGCTTTTTGGTGAACTGACTCTTGAGCAGGCTACATAAAATTGGCCATGAGAAAAACAATCGTGTCTTAAGTCTAGTCCGGCTAATTTAAAAGTTTGTCCCTGTGATTCATTAATTGTTAAGGCAAAGCAAACTTTTAAAGGAAATTGCAATCGTTTAAATTGAATTGGCAATTCAGAATCAGAAGGTATTAATGGAATTCTCGGTATAAAAACCGTTTCCCCTATACCATTGCTAG
>JAEIGR010000216.1:0-56629 GCA_018904305.1 Scaptomyza montana | reverse complement strand
ACATACTTTTGCACAAAACCATTATACCTGGCTTTTGTTCATTTTATGGGTTGCTGGGTATAAAAAGAGCAAAAGGCTGCTGATCTGCAACTACTGTAAACAGCTTTTACTTAAGGCAAAAAAACAATAGATAGCAAACAACAGTAACTATTTTAAAATTTCGTTAAATATTTATCATTCACACCCATTTTATGGGTTAAGGGTATAAAAGGGAGCGGTCTCCATATATTTTTGTAAATGCATTTTCTCATCTTAAATTCTGTTTATCAAATATGGCATTGCTGACCTCATCAAGCAAGTCTGAATCGGAAATAGGGCGCATCAGATTTCAGCGCTTTCTTAGATAAGTTTTCATTCCGCTCAAACAAGTGAGCGTTTTGGCCTGGTGGCACCGTGAAATAGAATTGAGGTAAAACTAGCAGCGCTTTCAGGGCACCCCTTGATAGAATGTTACTTAACGGTGTAATATTCGTGTTTTGGCAGTCAATGTTATCAAGATAATAATAAAAATATATTTATTTAATTAATAAGATACAATTTAAATAACATATAAACTGGATTGTACTGCCACTGATCTATGGCAGGGTATAGATTATTAGAAGCAGGGCGTTAGCTGTACTCAAACACAAAAGAAGCGCGCGAATCATTATTTTGAAATCAAGTGTACAAAACACAGTTGCATTTCCGATTTATTTACAAAAAACAATTAGCCTACCGCCACAATATGTGAATTTTTCAACACTTGTCGTTACAGCCGTAAAACTCATGTATACTGTACGGGAGCTGTACGGGGCTCATGCGTACAGGCCTTTAATCATAAACATGCAATTTAAATAATATAACATGATTGCAATCAATGTTAAAAAGTTAACATCAAATGTATTTTCACTTACATACATTTTAGTTGATACAAGTCAAAACGTTCCAGTCGGGCGCAGCCGACTGCGGTATACTCCAACACTAGATTCAAAAACGGGTTAAGAGACGCGAGGCATCCATAATTTATGTGCGGATCTTATGGGGACGTTACCAGCTATCTTCCTAACAAATTTAGTGACTAGCTTAAAAATTGTGAAAGATACACGTATTGACGTTTTTAACAAGGTGGGGCGGCTGGGGTGGATGGAGTTGGCGTGGCCCACAAGTTTTTGATGCACTTTTTTGGGGGATGTCATAACCTTTCTTGGCAAAAATATGTCAACTCAAGCTGAAAAACTGTGGAAGACAAATGCCTTTCCTGTTTGAAAATGCGGGGGGCTAGGGGGTAGAAACCCAATCTTGACACTTTATCTGTCCCGCCCATAGAAAAATATATTTGCAAAGTCTCTAGTTTGAAGGGTGTCGTACAGACGGACATACACCATGACGTACATTGCACAAAACCAATATACTCCTTACCTTCAATATCGAGTATACAAAATCAGTGATGTTTTCCCTGAGTTTTCAACTCTGCTGCACTAAGTGTTGTTTGAAATCAATGGCGAATCTCCAGCTTAGCAAGGTTTTTGTTCGAGATGCTCTTGCAATGCCAGTAACGCGTTTATCAAAGGCACGCAACGGAGAAAAAATGTTGCTAAGGAAAGTTTGCACTGGCAAAAATTACTAGTATATTGTAGCGGCGATATAAATTTGCTTAAGAAATATAGCAACGATCAATAGCATGGATTTATTGTCTGCCACAAGTTTGCCTCGGCTGTAAAACGCCAGAAGGCGACTGAAGACTGGAAGCAAAGCAGCTATCTAGTTTGCGTTTCTGCATCTGGCAAGGTCACCGCGTAAAATTTGTGTTACCCATTTTAGGCTTGTCGCCGCCAATGGGCAAGGATCTAAAAAAATGAGATGAAAACCAAGAGAGAAAATATAATGGCAAAAATGGCAATGCTGTCTAGCCAACACCTCTTGGAAAACTGTTTTTTCTCTCTCATGAAAAAGGCCTCGTCAAATTTGTCTAGTTGTTGTCGTTTACTGGTAACATCTAAGCGTCAACTGTGCCAAAAAACGTATGGCACAAAGAACAATTAATTTGTCAAGTTTATCATAGCAAATTATGTATGGTCATAGGGGTGAATTTAAGAGTGGGGACGTGGGAAAGGGTGGATGTAGAGCCTGATCCGTTGGCAGAAACTCAGGTAAATTATAAGTATAAAATATTGTCAGCGATATCTTAACCCGCAAAAAAGCGAAAATGTCATAAATAACACCGAATATGGATGAAAAGAGGAAAAATTAGATGGAGTCATGTATTGTTCAAACCCCTTCAAACAAAATGAGGGGAAGCGAATATTTGAAGTGGGTTATGGGTTTTTCTATGCTATTGGCTGGCGTTACTGTGAATTATTAAACATTTGACAAAAAATAGCAAGCCATTTGAAGTTTATTGGATCCGTTCAAAGCCAGCATATGGGGAATGGCGGGTCGCTATGACAGCTTATGAAATTTCAAGCAGCTTGTAGATGGCTGAAAAGTTAAAATAACTGGCAAGCAGATTTCAAAATCTTTTTGGCAAAATTATATATTCGAAACAAGTAAGAAGGCTCCTGTCGAGAAACCAGAAGAAAACAAGTGGAAACGTTGCAGTCGGACGTAACAGACTTGGGTATACTCGATACCTGTATTAAAACCGTTAAAAAGCGGCCTGATTGCAAAGAGTACGGATGCGGCAGGGGTCGACGATGTCTCAACAATTGTCTGATGCAGATAAGGATGCAACCAGCTATCTTCATTCCAAATTTGGTGACTCCAGCAAAAAGTTTTTGAAAGGTGGAGCGAGCGGTGCTGGGGGCAGTATGGGTGGGCATGGCATCCAAATTTTTGCAGCAGATCTTTGTGCCACCAGCTATCTTCCTTCCGAATTGGTGACTCAAGCTCAAAGTTTGAAAAAGGTGTTGGAAAGGAGGATGGGGGCGGTATGGGTGAGCATGCCATCCAAATTTTTGATGCAGATCGTTGGAGGTCGTTATTTAGTTATTTTCATACCCAATTTGGTGGCTCTAGCTCAAAAATTTAACGCAAACCAGTTTTTTTAATGGTGGTGGGGTTGCGGCTGGGGTGGTATGGATGGGCGTGGGTTGGTACCAGGTATTTTCTAACCAAATTTGGTAGCTTTAGCTCAAAAACTGTGGTAGATACACGCATTCCCGTTTTTAACGAAGCGTTGGGGCGGCTGGGGGTGGCTAGGGCGATGTGGGTAGCAGTTTTTTAGTGGTCATCATCACCTATCTTGGCACTAAATTTGGTGGCTTTAGCTCAAAAACTGTGGAAGTTATAGGCGTTTCTGATTTCAAACTGCGGGGGGTGGCTGGGGACGGAATGGGTGGGCGTGGCATATATTTTGGGTTGGGATTTCTAGCTGTAAGGATATGCGAAATAGGTGGATTTATTGAATTTGAGCTATCGATTTTTGCGATTTTCCAGCCTCCCAGTTATCGTAGAATCTTGACATTTTATCTGTCCCGGCCGTAGATAAATATATTTAGAAAGTTTCAAGTCTCTTGTTCAAAGGGTGTGGATAACAGTTGCGTTCATACAGACGGACGGACGGTTGAACGGACACCATGACGGACATTGCACAAGCCCAATATACTCTCTTCCCTCGGTATCGAGTATAAAAACTTACCAGCGGCAATGGAGTTGGCGATGGCAGGGCCTAACCTCATCACTGGTTAGCAAAAGGGCGATTACAACATGCACCACACCGCTACTGATTGATAGTTGAACATATGCTTACATTAACAGGAATCAAAAAAATTAAAAAACACGCTCATACTGACAGTCGGATAGACAAGCGGACACGGTTAAGTCGACTCGGCTGATGATGCTGATAAAAACCAATTAAAAATTTTTAGCATTTCAAGGGGGTATGGTGTACAAAAATCTGTGTTAGCTGATAAGGTGTGTTTCTCATTCTCCTCTTTTCTTTTGATCTGCATATTCTCTAGTCCCTGTCATATTTAAGGAATTTACTGGCCATGGTAAAACAAAAGAAAACTGTTTTTGTGGGTATTTGGCATATTTTTAAAAACTTACCCAACTATACAATAAGCAACCAAAATAAACGAAAAGTGGGCGCAGAGCGGGAAGCAAACAAAAATCGGCAGGAATAGCACATAGCAAAAGCAAAGCCTGGCCAGAACGCGGCGGAGCAACAAACCGAAACCACATTTTTTTTTTTCGAAAAGCATGGCTACACCGTCGCATTTGAACTGACAGCCACACATTTATAACATAGTCAGATAGTGGAAATTGGTCGATACTCGGTCTCTGACCCGGACTCAATAAATGGGTTCACCAAGGGGCAACTGTTGACCCATGGCCGTAAACGAAATAAAAAATTTGCAAAGGAACAAAATCCTATTACTTATGGCGGTGGCTATTGATAAAATATTTAAAGCATACTTTTCGGCAGCAGTCACGTTATTTATGGCAATTTTCGTATAATTAGAAAACTTAAACAAAACAATAAGTTTACAAATATTTTTAATATACCTTAACATTCATCGCTGGGTTGGTAAGTCGTTACGATGAAGACGGGATCGCCAAAACAACTTTCTAAAAAAATCTCGCGAAATAATTAAGTTGCGATGACAGATCTTCTACTGGGTTCTCTAAACAATGTTGGTGTTGCTGTTGCTAGCGATCCATAACTGAGAACCAAAAGGTCCAGATTGGTTTTAGAACAATGTTGCAGAGCGGGACCTTTTAGTCTGGGCTAAGGGAAGAGCGAGTATTGATGAGCCAAAGGAGGCTATTGGCTTTAAGTTTAAGATGTGTTCTTTTTAGGTTCAATGTGTCTGTGCTATTTAAGTTTTTGTCTAGCTGTACGCCCAGTAACGTTACATAGTTTGTTTTAGGAAGTGCGGTGTTGTTTACCTTACCTGCTGCTTAAAGTGAAAGTTACTAACTTGCATTGTTGCTCGTTTATCTTAATTCGCCAATCAGATAACCATTTTCAAACGTTAACCAAATTAAGATCTAGTTGCGTTGTTGCTTGCATTGGGCCTTTGGAGCGGCTGAGAATAGATGTATCATCAGCAATAGTAGAGGTTGTCGACCGCTTATACTATAGATGTCTGCTGTGAATAATACGTATAGTGTTGGCCTCGTGGAACACAAGCTTTAATATTGTGTTCGTCAGACATTGCAGTGTTAAATCTTATTGCAATCTTCCTGTCGTAGAGGTACAACATAAGCAGTTCATGTGTGTTGTTTGGGAGAATTGAGAAACATCTAGAAATAAAAACAAGTGCCGCATAGTTAATTTTGGCTATGCCAAGACTATGATACCCTTCACACATGGATTAATTTTTTTTTACATAATTTTCAATAAATTGAATTTGAATTTATTATTTTTTAACAATTGTTGTGGTTTGGCTGTTATTGTCAGCTAGACGGTAGACAGTCAGCCAAATCAATGCTCCCCCCTCTTAGTTATGTTTCTGTGCAGTTGTTGGTAATTTTCGCACGACAGCAACAACAATTGATAGTACGATATGGTCAACTTGTTTGGTGGCTATGTCGTAGAATGCTCCGATCGGGATGAAATTTCATAGTGAACAAACCCGACATGATCTAAGCAATCTGTGAAAGTTTCATCAAGATCGGTTCAGCAGTTTGGCCGGAAATCGTGTTAAAGCAGACGGACAGACGGACAGAAGGACAGACGGACACGCGGAAATCAATTCGTCCTCGTCCTGATCATTTTGATATATAAATTATGGGGTCTTTCATCATTCCTTTAAGGCGTTACCGATTCATGACAAACTCAATATACCCTGTTTCACATGTGTGAAGGGTATAATTATTTATATATAACAAGTAAGAAGGCTCTAGTCGGGAGAGCCCGACTAGAAGATACCCTGAACCCAGTTGCAATAAATAAATTAAATTTATATAAGTCTTTGGTATACTGACTTAACTTCAATCGATTAAATTCAATATCTCCGGTGTTTCTTAACCGATTTGGACGAAATTTTCAGAAAAGATCTATAGTTACCCATTCTTTTAACCCTCATTTTTAGATTTTCCAAATTCGATATTTTTTTGTTATCAATTCCATGTGTATATCGGAAACCAGAATAGTTATCGATAATTTGAAGCAAACTTGTTCTGCTCATGGTACAGGAGAACTTATATCCAAAATCTGAAGTCTCTAGCTCTTGTAGTCTCTGAGATCCATGCGTTCATACAGACGGACAGATGGACGGACAGACGGACATGGCTATATCGACTCGGCTGTTGATGCTGATCAAGAATATATATACTTTATGGGGTCGGAGATGCTTCCTTCTGCCTGTTACATACTTTTGCACAAAACCATTATACCCTTATTTACCCATTTTAAGGGTATAAAAATATATATAAATACTTATCTATTATATATAAAATTTTCCCGACACAGTGTACGAGGACATACTCCTCCGAAACGGCTTGACCGATTTTGATGAAATTTTGTATGTATATTCTAGGGCTGTTGATAATATATCGAAATATCAATATGTTGATATATTTTGTGATAAATTATGTATTTATATCGTTATATTTTTTTGCCCACTTATCGAATATCGATACTTTTTTGTGATATTTTAAGATATTTTTGCCTTGGTCACTCTTTTAATGTGCATGCGATCAGAAAGATCAAAATGGATATGAAGTCAAATTACATTGAAATAAAAAATGGCACAGCCAACTGTAATTTTGCGAAAAGCTGTTCAAACAAGCGGTAACACGACCAACTTGGCGTCTCATCTGAAAAACATGCACCACGAAACTTTTGTGAAGTGCAACCAAAAAAGGTATGTACCAACTAGAGAGCTGCATTAATGGCAAAAAAACGGCATTCGAATATACAATGCTTAAATGAATTGAATGGAATAGAATACTTCTACAAAATTGTATTGGTAAACGTGGTGCTCTGGCAACGTACACAGTCGCACAACATCCAAACGTTAGGCCACGGATCAAATAAATGAAAATTTAGAGTTATATTCGAGTAGTACTGGAGGTATCCGAGTATGAATTCTGCTATGTATGTAGCTTTTTTGCCTGCTAATATGCATGTGCATATGCCTTTAGGTCACTTTTATGATCCTGTGCCCGAGTTGCTTGTGCGTCAGGCGCGAAAATATCACAACAAAATGTGTGCACTGAGCGGAGTGATATATGCACAAAAATAAGAAATTTCAATTTGGCAGGGCATCGTTCACTAATTTGCCTATGCACGCATTCTCTAAGAAGCAGGTCTACAGTTTTTTTTCTAAGTGCACACACAGAACCCTTTTTGATGTGTAAACATTTTTGCTTTCGGGGCAGTGAAATGTTCGAATAGTAATACACTATTGGTGTGAGCTCTATGAGAGTGTATTGGTGCAAAAGTTTTATTTGTATGTGTAAACTAGAGATGCAAAAACCTCGATGGTCAGAACATCGATGTTTTCGTCACCGATGTTTTGAAACATCGATGTTTTCGATGTTTTTATTCAAATAATTAAAAAAATAATTCTTTAATTGAAACCGACTGTTTTATGTTAGTTTATGTCCCATTTTCTTCTTATAACTAAACTAACAGAAATAATCTCTTCGTCTTATCACCTCACGACTAATTTAACACAAAAATTTAGTTGGGGTGTTCAACAGCTCCGTTTCATCGTTTCATGTTTCAAACTTGAAACGATTAACTAAAGAACGGCATTTTTGGTGTCAATGCGTTTCAAGTTTGTGCAGTCAGCTGTTGTTTGTTTACATTTCTTATTCTTCAATTTTCGTCACTGTTGCTGTTTACCGCGGTTAAACTTTATTTATAAAAAATGCTATTTAAAAGTCCTAAAGATATGCTATGCGATGCTTTAGCAAAGCAAGTTATTAGAGAAATAGAGGATATTGAAGGTGAGAAGAGCTCGTTGTTTGAATTAGTTGCTCAATTACATGCTTTTAACATTTGGCGGCCATTAATCATATGTGTTCATACTTTTTTGCACAAAAAAATACACCAAATATACTAAAAAAGTACTGAACATCGATAGCAAATATCGACTTAATATGGTGCTCTTCTCATCTTTACTTTGTTGAAACTTTTAACACTTTTGTAACACTTTTTGTATACATAGGCTGGGGTGTTTCAACGTTTCAAGAAATTTTCATGTATGTTGTTGTTGCGGACGTTTCAACTTTGAAACGTGAAACGATGAAACGAGCTGTTGAACACCCCAAGTATTAATAAAGAAAATTATATAAAACAAAAATAATAAAAATTAGTCTATCAGTTTTCTTAACTTCAAAAATTTTTGAAGATCCAGTAAAAATATTTTTAACAGGACCTGCAGGGTGCTGTAAAACTTTCGTTATTCATCTATTAAAAGAAGTATACAATCGTTTCACAAATGTAGAAATGCCATTCAACTAATTTTTAACCTGCGCATCTACTGGTAAAGCAGCTGTTGCTATAGACGGAACCACGATTATGAATCGTGCTTTTAAAATCTCTATAGCAAGGGAATCGAGTCCTTCCTTTGAAGTTTTGCAGCAGTTCCGTAGCTTCTTGAAATTCATCTCTTCTTTCAAAATTGATTAGTCAGTATGGTTTCAGCAGAGCTTAACGAAAAAGTAGATGCACGCCTAAAAGAAATAAATGGAAATAATATTACTTACGGCAGTAAAGATATGTATTTAATTGGAGATCTCCGTCAGTTGCCACCCGTGCGCTTTACTCCCATATATAAACAAACTAGAAAAATTTTAGCAGGCACAACTGTATGGAGAAGTTTGAAATATTATGAACTCACTGAGGTAATGCGGCAGGCGAACACAGAATTCTCAAACGTTTTAACAAAAGTCGGCAAAGGAGAAAAATCTCAACGAAGCTGAATAAAACTTAATTGAATTTCGTTTTTTCACAAAAGAGGAAGCTGACAGATTGTGCGTAAGTGGAATACGACTTTTCTTCCAAAATGGGGATGTCTTACAATATAATAATTCCGTTTCAAGTATGGCGCCAAATAAAGAAGTTTCAATTGCAACCGATTCGTTTTCCGAGTACCACAGTGCTGACCAGTTGACATTTTGTCGTCAAAAGCTCCATAAAATGCCTGTTTTGGAAACTGGTGGTTTGCCACATGAGCTCACCCTCGTAATTAACAAGCCCTACATTATAACTACTAATATAGATGTCTCCGATGGCCTTGCTAATGGCGCAATTGGCGTATTATGAAATATTGATTATCAAAATTCTACGTCTAATAATATTTTGGATGAGGATGAAGTGCAGCATGATAATGACTTAATAAATGACTTTGGATAAATTTTGGCAACTCAAATAGAATTGGAGCAAAAATTAAAAGACAAAGTGCACATCATGCCACCATGTTGAACATTGATGCCGGCTTAGTTCCAATTGGTCGCAGAAATTGCACCACTTATTTAAATAACAACAAAACCATTTCTGTGAAGCGCAATCATTTTCCACTTATGCCTGCTTGTGGAATGACCATTCATAAGTCTCAAGGAGCAACATTTCATGAAATGGTATACCATTACGACAAAAAGCAGTTAGTTTACGTAGCTTTGTCACGAGTCACTGCAATGGAAGGTCTCTTCATACATAGTAGCTCCACAAAATGAACATATTTTTCATCATGGCAAAAGACCAACCAAGAATTTGGAGTCTCTTAGACAAGAATTTGAGAGATTGTCAACAACGAAATTATAAACCATATAAGATGAGGCCTTATTCCTAAAATTCCTACAATCGCCAAACGTCACATCTTTGATGACATTTAATTGTCAAAGTCTTGTAGCTCACTGCCCCGATTTTGAAGACGCAGTCACGAAAAAATGCGATATACTATTGCTAACAGAAACTTGGCTCTCAGATGACACCACAATAATAATTCCAATGTTTCAGTGCTGCAGTCAGAACAAAAGATCAGGACAAAGATCGGGAGGAGTCACCATTTACTGTCAAAATAATGAAAATTCACTAATAAACCAGGATAACCCTTTGAGGATTCAAACAACTCTTTCATGCGGGGACGATACGATTGGGGACGTGTGCTGCAGTGAACTGAAATTGAAATCGGGTCAGATTGTTGATTGTAATGCTATATACATTTCTTGCGGCCAAACAATTCAAAAATAATTTCATTTCTACATTATGTATTGCTGCCTTACACAGAAGCTGGTTCACGAGAATTGGGTAAAAATCTTCATCTCATGCCAATTATTATGGGTGGAGACTTTAACATAAATTTTGCAGGCCCCCGTTCAGAAGTACTGACAAAATTTTTATTTGACGTTTTCAAGTTAAATATGAGCAATTCTCCAAACTCCCCTACAACAAACAACTCTACAACTAAAGGTGGCGTTTTTCACAGATTTTTATACTCGATACCGAAGGTAAAGAGTATATTGGGTTTGTGCAATGTCCGTCATGGTGTCCGTCCGTCTGTCCGTCTGTATGTTCGCAACTTTTTTCCACACCCTTCAAGCTAGAGACTTGAAACTTTCCAATTCTCTTTATCTATGGGATAGTAAATTAAAGTGTCAAGATGGAGGTTCTACGATAACTGGGGGCTGGCAAATCGATAAATTCGATAACTCAAAACCGATAAATCCACATATTTCGAACATCCTTACAGCTAGAACTACCAAATTTGGTAAGAAAACAGCTACTAGCAACCCCCAAAAAACTGCATCAAAAATTTTGGAGCCACGCCCACCCATTCCGCCCCAGCCCCCCGGCATTTTAAAGTCAACAAAGCCTATATCTCCCACAGTTTTTGAGCTATAGCCACCAAATTTGGTAGGAAGATAGCTGGCAACGACCCCCAAAATCTGCATCAAAGTTTTGGAGCCACGCCCACCCATTTCACCCCCCTTTCCCACCTTATACAAACTTTAAGCTAGAGTCACAAAATTTGGTATGAATATAGCAACTGACATTCCACAAAGATCGGCATCACAAATTTGGATGCCACGCCCACCCATACCGCCCCCAGCCCCCCTTTCACCACTTTTTACAAATTTCGAGCTAGAGTCACCAAATTTGGTATGAAGATAGCAATTGACATTTCACAAAGATCTGCATCAAAAATTTGGATGCCACAATTACCCATACCACCCCCAGCCCCCCTCTCACCACTTTTTATAAACTTCGAGCTAGAGTCACCAAATTTTGTATGAAGATAGCAATTGACATTCCACAAAGATCTGAATCAAAAATTTGGATGCCACGCCCACCCATACCGCCCCAAGCTTCCCTTTTCCCACTTTTTACATATTTCAAGCTAGAGTCACCAAATTTGGTATGAAGATAGCAATTGACATTCCACAAAGATCTGCATCAAAAATTTTGATGCCACAACTACCCATACCGCCCCCAGCCCCCCTTTTCCCCACCTTTTACAAACTTTGAGCTAGAGTCACCAAATTTGCAACGAAGACAGCTGGTGACATCCCCATCAGCATCGGAGAGTCTTTTAGGCAGCGTACACCCCTGCCGCATCCGTACCCCTCTGCAATGAGGCCTCTTTTTACCGGTTTTAATACTGGTATCGAGTATGCCGCAGTCGGTTGCGTCCGACTGCAACCTTTCCACTTGTTAAATACAGTAGAGTCAAAAATTTATATTTCTTATTTTAGTTACCATAAGCCCATTTTAACAATTTGTAATTAAATATTATTTTTATTTATTTAACCCCTACAACATACAAAACCAATAAATAATGACAAAAATATACAAAAAGTTGTACAACTTAAAAATATGTTTACACATCGCCCCTGTGGTCCGACGCACAGTACTTATTTTTTTTTTAAAGATACCCGATCCATCGGACAGGACAAGGGGCAAGAGGCAAAGTGAAAAAAAAACTTTTGTCTATATTTTCTTAACATTGTACTTGAAAGATATTTTCGTTATCTCTCCCCATCTCTCACATTCTCTATAGGCTGTTTATAGCTTTCCGTGTTTGTTTTTCTTAAGGCTAAAAATATTTAAGCTGTTTAATTGTAGCCGCGTGATAGTTAAAAAATTATCTTTCTCTTTTTATACTCGCTACCGAAGGTAAATAGTATATTGGGTTTGTGCAATGTCCGTCAGGGTCTCCGTCCGTACGTCTGTATGTTCGCAACTTTTTTCCACACCCTTCAAGCTAGAGACTTGAAACTTTCCAATTCTCTTTATCTATGGGACAGTAAATTAAAGTGTCAAGATGGGGGTTCTACGATAACTGGGGGCTGGCAAATAGATAAATCAAAACCGATAAATCCATTCTACCTATTTGGTAAGAAAATAGCTTCTAGCAACCCCCAAAAAAACAGCATCCAGCCACCAGCCCCCCGCATTTTAAAATTTCCCACCCTTACCGCAATAACCCCCTTTTCCCACATTTTACAAACTTTGAGCTAGAGTCACCAAATTTGGTATGAAGATAGCAATTGACATACCACAAAGATCTGCATCAAAAATTTGGATGCCACGCCCACCCATACCGTCACCCGTCCCCCACCTTTTACAAACTTTAAGCTAGAGTCACACAATTTGGAAGGAAGATAGTTGGTGGCATATCTCTGCCGCATCTGCACCCCTTTGCAATCAGGCCTCTTTTTACCGGTTTTTATTCTGGTAACAAGTAATCTTTGTGGGATGTCAATTGCTATCTTCATACCAAATTTGGTGGCTCTAGCTCCATAACTCTAGAAGATACACGTATTTTCGTTTTTGACAAAGCGTTGGGAGGGATGGGGGCGGCTAGGACACTTTTGATGGGCGTGGCATTCAAACTTTTGATGCAGTTTTTTAAGGGTCATCATAACCTATCTTGGCTCAAAATTTTGTGGGTCCAGCTCAAAAACTGTGGGGGGTGGTGGGCGGAATGGGTAAGCGTGTATCCAAAATTTTTGATGCAGTTCTTTGGGGGTGGCTAGTACTTATCTTCTTACCTTATTTGGTAGCTCTAGCTGTAAGGGTGTTCGAAAAATGTGGATGTATCGGTTTTGAGTTATCAAATTTATCGATGCCAGCCCCCCAGTTATTGTAGATCCCCCATCTTGACACTTTAATTTACTATGCCATAGATGAGGACAATTGGAAACTTTCAAGTCTCTAGCTTGATGGGTGTGGGAAAAAGTTGCGAAAATATGAACGGACAGACGGTCAGACGGACACACTGACAGACGGACAGACTGACGGACATTGCACAAACCCAATATACTCTTTACCTTCGGTAACGAGTATAAAAACTGAAATTTTGAGTGGCGGAGTGCAGCAACGCGCACCGCGACACCTAGTACATTTTTTATTTTATTGGAAGTGACAATTCTAGAGTGAACTTATAAAAAATAAGTTACATTAAAATAGTAGAAGTAAAAAGCCTAGGCAGAGAACAAAAATGTCTAATAATATCACCGACCGATGGGGGTGTTTTATTTGCCAGTCCGGCCAGCTATGCCCCTTTCCACAGCCAAAACTGTCAGTGATATTATAGACTCTATACTTAAAACAGAGATGTTAGTAGAAAATAGAAAAGAAAAATTTAAAGGTGAAAACTAAAAATAAAAGTTAAAAAAAAAAACACAAATAAAATAAAAATAAATAAATAAATAAAATAGAATAAAACATATTTTTATATGTATGAACCAATGGAGTAAAAGAAATTTAGCCAGTCCAGCAAGCTCAGCCCCGTTTCATAGCTGAGAGCGGTCATTAACTTCGCGAAGATAAACTGAAAGCAATGGTTTGATTAAGGAGAGAGAGGTCTCATTAGAGAACACGTGGTATAGATTATTAAATTGGACGCATAAAACACGAAATGGACTGTGCATAGCGTAATCTGTTGTGCACGTTTTCAAAAATAACGGGCGAAAGTTTCTAGTAGGTCTGGAAGGAATAGAGAAATGGAGATGACCTAACAGAAAAGAAGAATCTATATCACCAGTAATCAACTTGTGCAGGAAGGCAACACCAAGGACTATCCTACGATTGTTCAACGAGGGGAGGTTAAGGAGAAGAAGCCTACTGGAAAATGAAGGCAAGCGAAGGTTACTATCCCAATTTAAGCCTCGTAAGGCAAAAAGCAGAAACTGCTTCTGAACAGATTCGATACGATCCTGGTTATTTCTATACTGTGGGCTCCATATACAAGAGCAGTACTCTAGGATAGGGCGGACAAGGGAAGTGTACAGAGTTTTCGTAACGTAAGGATCGTTAAACTCTTTAGACCAACGTTTAATGAAACCAAGAACACCTTTGGCTTCATTAACAATAGTAGAAATATGAAGGCCGAATGAGAGTTTGGAGTCAAAAAAAACACCAAGGTCCTTGACTTTAAAAATACGTTGCAACGGGGTACTGTCAATTGAGTAGCTGGTAATGAAGGGGTTATTTCGGGTGAAAGTCATAAACATACATTTAGAACAATTGAGAAGCAACTGATTAGTCTTACACCAAAGTTGCATTGAATTTAAATCATCTTGTAAGCAAGTATGATTTAGAGAACTACAGTAGGAGAAAATAAGTTTCACATCGTCTGCGTACATGAGAATGCGAGAATGTGATAAAACAGAGGGAAGATCATTTATAAAAAGAGTGAAGAGTAAAGGACGAAGATGACTACCCTGAGGTACTCCAAAAGTAACATGAACTTGTTTCGAGGTAGCCAATCTTAGGAGTACTCTTTGTGTCCTACCCTTTAAATAAGAAGAAATCCAAGATATAAGTGAGGGAGGGAAACCAATACGGACAAGCTTGAGAAGTAATACATAATAAATACAAATATCTCGGTTTTTGAACGTGCTTCGTATCTCTGATGTTATTCGATTGACCTGCTTAATAGTTCTTTATTTCCACAAACTTAATACATAATATAATACGAGACAGAAGACAATGTTCAACAAGTTTCGAAAAGCACGATAATTCGCTTACGGAATATCGGACATAACTGTTTCTGTCAGTGAACTTAGAGTTAGGTGAGCGCCCCACAGTGAGTTTTTCGAACTGGTGGTCGATAATTTCTCCGTATATTTTCATTCTTTGGCGTCTTTTAGTCTTTTAGTTTTTTCCTTGCCAACGGCGATCTGTTCGATTGCCATTCTCGTCGTTAGCGCCGCTTATCAAGAACGATCTGTTCATGATGATTTCCCTGTTTGAGAGGTTGAGATGCGAGCTGCAGCAGCGAAGACGGACTCTAAAGTGTTTACAATACAATCAATTTCTGCTTGAATTTTGGGAAAAAATTTCTGATGCATGTCCTTGGAAGTTGTTACCGGCTATCTTTATACTAAATTGGGAGACTGGATATATATCATATATCGACATTGTCTTTCGTTAGTGACGGTTCAGTTTTTGAGTGCTCTCAATAATTTATTGTTTTCTTGTGTTTGTGTACGGTGTTTTATTCGGTTCATTTTGGAAAAAAATCCTAACAGTGATCGCAAGAGTACGTTGTATATATTTACGTGTGCATTATTGAATTTGCCTGTTCAAATATTCATTTTAATTTAATTTGCAGTCGAATTGACGCTGCAGTGCATTATAATAAAGAAAACGCTCTATCACTCAAACGTTCTCTTGATTTTTACCGTTGTATCCTGCTCATTGCTTCGACACGTTAATACTTACATACTTGCACTCTACCTTGTTTTGTTCTAGCATACCGATTTTCTTAGTAAATTCATTTACATCTTTTATAATGCTTGTTTGCTGCAGCAAAAATTGCAAATTGGTTGGAACAACCAATCAAGATTTTATTATGTGTGGATTGTGCGACAACATGATCCACATGAAATGTGTTGGCTTTACTGCAAAAATCAGGGACTGCTTGATTGCAGAACCAGGCCTTAAATGGTATTGTGAGTCCTGTAGTGAGGTGGTGAAAGAATCTTCAAAATTCATGAGGCAGACTCAGTTAGGCTTCAAAGCTATAC
Organism: Scaptomyza montana; assembly: GCA_018904305.1. Lineage (NCBI taxonomy): Eukaryota > Metazoa > Arthropoda > Insecta > Diptera > Drosophilidae > Scaptomyza > Scaptomyza montana. The sequence goes on along the minus strand of JAEIGR010000216.1, from coordinate 40,717 downwards.
ATGTTGCATTTAATGCACTGCAAAAGTCCTTTGCAGAGCTTGAGTCAAATTTACAAAATGGCAAGGTTACGACTGAATCTCCGAAGCGTAAAAAGACTTCGGGTCCTAATCCACCTACTGTCCCACCTATCATCCCCACAAAGCCCCTTCTGGTGCGCAGCATTAATCAACCTACGGCTGGCCCATTAATGTTTTTTAATTCGCCAGCAAGAACCATCACTAATAACCTTTCTTCAGATCCTATGCATGAAATCGGTTCAACAGCCCGTTCGCCTATTGATCCCAATGCAGGTACAACTGGGGCTAACAAGCCTCTTGCTTTTGTGCCTCTAAATAAATTTATTTTTGTGTCTATGCTAGCATCCGATACTTCATCGGATGATGTTAGTGCCTACATTAAAAGTTATATCGAATCACCACATATTATGGTTGAAAATTAAAATTTAAACATTCCCGAAGCATATCTTCTTTCAAGTTGAGTGTTCCGCCCGAAATTTTCTCGACGATTTGTTCTGAAAAGTTTTGGCCGCCACAGCTCGTTGTAAAGGAGTATGTGAATAAGCGTAATGATAATTATAATAATAATGGTATTAGGATTACTAGTGCACAGCCTGTTACCCACCCTGTAGCCTCCACGTCGGCGGCAAAAAACTAACAAATGTAATTAGCTTGGCCTATCAAAATGTTAGAGGCCTTAACACTAAACTTGCTAAATTATATGTTAACAGCTTATCATTTGATTCACATATAGTTGCACTTACAGAAACCTGGTTAAAACCCGATATTTCTGATCATTCCGTTTTTCCTTCTAAATATAACTTGTACAGACGCGATCGCACTTCCCGCAAGGGGGGCGGTGTTCTCATTGCTGTTGACTCCTGTATTTCCTCTGAACAGATTCATTCTCAGGATCTTCCGGACATAGAGTTTTTATGTGTTAAAATATTACTAAACGGCCGTTCAAATTATATTACTTGTTCTTATATTCCACCTCATCCTGATATTAACATTTACTCATCCCATCTGACTGCCTTGAAACTAGTTTCGTCATTGTTGACAGATATGGATAATCTGATAGTGGTTGGTGATTTTAATCTGCCACATGTTGTATGGTCTGTGAATGACACATCTTCGGCGGCATTACCAGTCACTTCTGATGATTTTATCGATGGCCTACTGGAGTTAGGCCTATCGCAAGTTAACAGGGTGCATTACTGTAGTGGTAGAATGTTGGACTTGATATTTGTTTCGGACTTAGATTGCAGTAATGCTTGTAGAATACCCCCTCTAGTGCTTCCGGAAGATACCTAACATCTTACTTTAGAACTATCCATCGAAATTCTTAACCCTGGTTCAGTATCTAATAATACTTTAAAAACCCGTTGCTTTCGTAAAACAAACTTTACTCAATTAAATTATCTTTATTCTTAAAGTGATATAGAAACTGCCATTGCCATATTTTATGGGACCTTGAATTCGCTTGTGGATTTTTGTGATCCCCTCACTTGTTCTGCAAGTGATAATAAACCACCTTGGTTTACGAGGGAACAATCGAAATTGAAAAACGTGAGGAAAAGATATTATAATAAATATAAAAAATCGGAAACTACTACAGATTTATCCTCGTATTTAGTAGCAAAGTCTAATATTATAATTGTTATCACATCTTGTTATAATAATTATCTTAATCGTGGTAGATTAAAATTTTCTCGTGATCATAAACAGTTTTATAAATTTGTTAACTCAAAACGTAAATCTTCAGTCTTACCTTCCTCAGTTTACCTCGATTATACGAAAGCAAGTTCTGATCAGGCAGTGGCCGATCTATTTGCTGAGTATTTTCAAACAGTATACTCAACGAGTTTATATAGTTGCAGTAATTCCTATCCTTTTCAATTTCAAACGTTATTGCATAAATGTCCCAGTTATAACTGAGTGTACGCTCTTAAGTGACCTTAACTCTATCAAGCCCGGCTACTTGCCTGTCCCTGATGGGGTGCCAGGTTTAATACTTAGATACTGTGCGGATTCACTTTGTAAACCCTTAAATAAATTATTTAACTTGTCTGTTGACTCAACTGTTTTTCCTGTTATATGGAAGGAATCTTTTATCATTCCACTCTATAAAAATTCTTCTAAGTCTAACGCTAAAAATTATAGTGGCATATCCAAGTTGTTCGCCATTCCTAAAGTCTTTGAAAAAAATTATATGTTCTCAACTGCAACACACTTGTAGTTCAATTAAATCAACTTATGAACATGGTGTTGTTAGGCGTAGATCTACTACCACTAACCTTCTTGAATTCACTTTACTTGTTATTAAAGGGTTTCAAGAAACTGACGTTGTTAACACCGATTTTAGTAAGGCGTTTTTTTCTGTTAGTCATTCTCTGTTGCTTCAAACATTGAGTGGCTTTCGGAGTACTTCTGTGGCCGAACACAAAAATTAGTTTTTAAATCGTCTGTATCTAAACCTATTTTTGTTATCATGGACCTTTGCTATTTAAGCTGTATATTAACGATCTTCCATCTGTTATTATTAACTTTCATGTTTATATATTTGCTGATGATGTAAAACTATGTTTCACCTATAATGATGCTTATCTGTGTTACTTGCTACAGTCGGATTTGGGTGCATTGTCGGCCTGGTGCCGTTTTAACTTACTCAATTTAAATTGTTCAAAATGTAAAGTCATGTCTTTTTGTAGAAGTACCCCTCATACTGCTCACTACTTGCTTGATGCTTCACCACTTGAAGCGTGTTTGAAATTAAAGATTTAGGCATTATTCTTGATCCTAAATTAAAATTTGACTCTCATATTTCGTCTATGGTCAATAAAGCCATTAATGTCATTGGCTTCATCAAGCGGTGGTCGAAAGAGTTAAACGATCCCTACATCACTAAAACGCTTTATACATCCCTAGTTCGTCCCATCCTGGAGTATGGATCCTGTGTGTGGTCCCCACAATACTCGATTCACCAGGATATAAATGAATCTGTGCAAAAAAAATTTTTTCTATTTGCCCTTAGAAGTTTTAACTGGGTTCCTGGAGTTGACTTACCCCCGTTTTCAAGTAGACTCCTTTTGATTAATTTTCCCTCCCTGTTAAACCGTAGAGCTATGCATGGAGTATTATTTATTACTAACCTACTTAATGGTGAAATCGACTCATCAGTTCTATTAAGTCGAATTGAATAAACTTTTCCGATTAGAGCTACTCCTTACTGTTTACCCCTTAGCCTTGATCGTTGCTTGAGCAGCTATGTAACTCATGAACCATTTCGTGTTATATGTTCTGATTAAAACAAATTTTATTCTCTTGTCTCCTTGGAGGCCTCAATTCCAGTACTAGAAAGATCAATCCTTTTTTTATATGCTTTTATTTAACTTGACTTGTCTGTCTGTTTGTTTGTTTGTTTGTTTGTACCGGATTCTTGTTATCAAATTTCCACCAAGTTCCCGACTACCTAGAGCTCTGAAATTTTCACCAAAGATGTGTTTCAGATGACAATACATTTTTTATTTTTTTAAATTGCTGGGTGTATTTATTGAATCTTTTCTAGTGAATTAGAAAACTAGCAATAAGTATACAAATCTTATTAATAAATCTTAGCTAACAGAACATTTTCTTTTTTTTGACTGTATTCTGAGTGCGCGTCCCTAAAAATCATCACTGGGTTGGTAAGTCGTAACGACGAAGACGGGATCGGCTGCGCAGCCTTGTGAGACCTCTCGCGAGATGATTAGTGTGCGATGAGAGCTTGCTTAAATGTTTTACTTATTGTTCCGCTATTTCCTCCTTGACTGTTAAGATGTTTAAGTCTTTATGAATGTTTTCGTTCTGAACATACCACGGTGCCCCGGTGATGGTTCTCAAGATTTTTAACTGGGCTTTCTGGACATTGTCAATGCTGCTGTTGCAAGCGTTCCCCCATAACTGGGAACCGTAGGTCCAGATTGGTTTTAGAACAGAGTTGTAAAGCAGGACCTTGTTGTCCAAACTAAAAGAAGAGCGAGCGTTGATGAGCCAATGGAGGCTATTGGCTTTCAGTTTGAGATGTGTTCTTTTAGCTTCAATGTGTCGCCGCCATGTAAGTCTTCTGTCTAAGTGTACGCCCAGATACGTTACATCTTTTGCTTTTGGAAGTGTGGTGTTGTTTAACGTGAGCGGTGGAAAATCTTGCCTGTTAAGGGTGAAAGTTACTTGCTTACATTTTTGTTCCTTTACCTTTATTCGCCAATTTGATAACCATTTTTCCACCTTGACCAGATGAAGGGCTAGTTGCGCTGTTGCTTGTATTGGGCATCTGAAGTGGCTGAGAATAGCTGTATCATCAGCAACGGTAGATTTTGTCAATCGGCTGCTTATTGGTATGTCTGCTGTGAATAGCACGTACAGTGATGGTCCAAGTACGCTGCCCTGTGCAACACCAGCTTCAATACTGTGTTCGTCAGACATTGCAGTGTTACATCTTACTGCGAACTTCCTTTCGTAGAGGTACGACTTAAGCAGTTCATGTGTGTTTTTTGGGAGCAGTGGTTTGATCTTATGCATCAGACCTTCCAACCAAACTTTGTCGAATGCCTAAGAAACCTCCAGAAATATTGCAGTGCAGTATTCTCTATTTTCGAACGCGCTTCGTATCTCTGATGTTATTCTGTTAACCTGCTCAATTGTTCCGTGCTTTTCACGAAAGCCAAATTGGTTTGATGGGATTATGTTATGAAGATTCAGGAACGGATTTATCCGGGACAGCAAACATTTTTCAAAAAGTTTTGATAGGCACGATAATAAGCTTATAGGTCTATACGACGTGGGAACTGTTTGATCTTTCCCAGGCTTTGGTATCATAATGATGATTGACTTTTTCCATCTGTCTGGATAGTGGCCAAATTTGGTGATAGCATTGAAGAGCTGGGAAATTATGCAGATCGCACAGTAAGGAAGCTCAATAATCATTTTTGGGGTTATTTGGTCACCACCTGGAGATTTTTTTGAGTTCAATTGCTCTTTAATGATTCTAACGATTTCATTCGGGCGAAACTTGATTGGATCATGTTGAAGCTGAGAGCTGTTTGAAGCAGTCGGTAGTGCAAGCGTATTTGTTGCAGGGTTAGGTTGGAACACTTTTTAAAGATGAGTAGCAAATGTGTTAGCTCTTTCTTCATCGCTGCGGGCCCAGCCGCCTGCGAAGTTTCTTATAGGCATTAATATTTCTGTTGGTGAGCTTAGAGTTGGGTGAGCTCTCCACAATGAGTTTTTCATACTGGTGGTTGATAATTGCTCGATGTAACGGCGTTGAGCGCGCTCGTCCTCGATTTTTAACGCTTTGGTGAGTTTACGTGTGGCGTCTTTTAGTTTTTGCTTTGCCGATGGCGATCTGTTCGATTGCCAGTCACGTCGTAAGCGCCGCTTTTCAAGAACGAGCTGTTCAATTTGTAGATTTGTTGTCTTTTGGTTGTGTATTGTATTTGGTGTTTGAGGCTTAGCGGTGCATGACAATACATGTTTTTAAAGTTTTTGGCACGATAAAATATGTAATATCATGTAAAAACCACTAAAAACTGTTTTCCTTTTGCTTAATTTACAAATTTGACTGACAAGCTTTGGTGGCATGAAGGGAAGCCCGCCGCTTCACAGGCCGAAGATCGTGGGTTCGAACTCCGACCGAGACATACTTTTTATACTCATTAACGAAGGTAAAGAGTTTATTGGTTTTGTGCAATGTCCGTCATGGTGTCTGTCCGTCTGTCCGTCCGGATGTGTGCAAGTTTTTTCCACACCCTTCAAGCTAGAGACTTGTTACTTTCCAATTCTCTTTATCTATGGGATAGTAAATTAAAGTGTCAAGATGGGGGTTCTACGATAACTGGGGGGCTGGCAAATCGATAAATTCGATTACTCAAAAACGATAAATCCGCATATTTCGCACATCCTTACAGCTAGAACTACCAAATTTGCCGCATCCGTACCCCTTTGCAAACAGGCCTCTTTTTACCGGTTTTAATACTGGTAACCAGTATAACGCAGTCGGTTTCGTCCGACTGCAACGTTTCCATTGGTTTTTTAATAGAAAATTTAATCAATACATATGTTTATAAATATATATTTATTGTAAGTTTGAAGCTTTGGCTTTAAAATGAAATTAATTTGAGGAAAATTTATCCATTTGTTCATTAGCAATAAGCGATTTTGTGAAACTCTCATATAACACCAACATTATCAAAAGATGAGACGTATTCTTCTTAAATTTAACTTTTGCTCGATGCTGTCTCTAAAAATGAAGGTGTTAAGTTATCATTGAAGATATTAAATTTAAAAGATATGGTGATTAACTTTCGCATGAAACTCAGTAAGACCAAGGACAATCATTTCATCATGAAAACCTATTTGGCCAAAACTGCATTCAATTATAAATTCTCCGATGCCTTTTATAACAGAAATATTTGACATTCATATGACAGCCGTACTCCAGAATGTTTCTTGTTCACGAATGAAGACTTACACCGAACGTCACTTGGGTCTCGGCAATGTCACACCATATTGAACCAAACTGCAGGTAGTTTCAGTTATCGCTTAAAATAGATAACGCACATGTGGTCACTCAAGATTGTAAAGTGACACGTAATAAAATATAATCAACAAAGGGTTTAAAAAATATCCTAAGGCCCGTTTTCTCAATGTCCGGTTAAAGTCGCAGTCCCACCCATACCACCCCCAGCCCCCCTTTCCACACCTTTTACAAACTTTGAGCTTGAGTCACACAATTTAGATGGAAGACAGCTGGTGGCATCCCCATATGCATCGGAGAATCTGTAAGGCAGCGTACACCCCTGCCGCATCCGTACCCCTTTGCAATCAGGCCTCTCTTTAACGGTCTTTAAACTGGTAACGAGTGTACCGCAGTCGGTTAATTCAATTATTTTAACTATTTTTTAATATAAATTAGTTTTGATTACATTTTAATGTCAGCTGCTTTTAGCTGACAATGAATAAATATATAAATAAACAAGTGGAAACTTTGCAGTCGGACGCAACCGACTGCGGCATACTCGATACCAGTATTAAAACCGAAAAAAGAGGCCTGATTGCAAAGGGGTACGGATGCGGCAGGGGTGTACGCTGCCTAAAAGACTCTCCGATGCTGATGGGGATGTCACCAGCTGTCTTCGTTGCAAATTTGGTGACTCTAGCTCAAAGTTTGTAAAATGTGGGGAAAAGGGGGGCTGGGGGCGGTATGGGTAGTTGTGGCATCAAAATTTTTGATGCAGATCTTTGTGGAATGTCAATTGCTATCTTCATACCAAATTTGGTGACTCTAGCTTGAAATTTGTAAAAAGTGGGGAAAGGGAAGCTTGGGGCGGTATGGGTGGGCGTGGCATCCAAATTTTTGATTCAGATCTTTGTGGAATGTCAATTGCTATCTATATACCAAATTTGGTGACTCTAGCTCGAAGTTTGTAAAAGGTGGGGAAAGGGGGGCTGGGGTCGGTAAGGGTGGGCGTGACATCCAAATTTGTGATGCAGATCTTTGTGGAATGTCAATTGCTATCTTCATACCAAATTTGGTGACTCTAGCTCGAAATTTGTAAAAAGTGGGGAAAGGGAAGCTTGGGGCGGTATGGGTGGGCGTGGCATCCAAATTTTTGATTCAGATCTTTGTGGAATGTCAATTGCTATCTATATACCAAATTTGGTGACTCTAGCTCGAAGTTTGTAAAAGGTTGGGAAAGGGGGGCTGGGGTCGGTAAGGGTGGGCGTGACATACAAATTTGTGATGCAGATCTTTGTGGAATGTCAATTGCTATCTATATACCAAATTTGGTGACTCTAGCTCGAAGTTTGTGAAAGATGGGGAAAGGGGGGCTGGGGGCGGTAAGCAAGGGCGTGGTATCAAAATTTTTGATGCAGATCTTTGTAAAATGTCAATTGCTATCTTCATACCAAATTTGGTGACTCTAGCTCGAAATTTGTAATAAGTGGGGAAAGGGGGGCTGTGGGCGGTATGGGTGAGCATGGAATCCAAATTTTTGATGCAGATCTTTCTGAAATGTCAATTGCTATCTTCATACCAAATTTGGTGACTCTAGCTAAAAAATTGTAAAAAGTGGGGAAAGGGGGGGCGAAATGGAGGGCGTGGCTCCAAAACTTTGATGCAGATTTTTGGGGGTCGTTGCCAGCTATCTTCCTACCAAATTTGGTGGCTCTAGCTCTACAACTCTGGAAGACACACGCATTCCCGTTTTTGACGAAGCGTTGGGGCACATGGGGGTGGCTAGGGCGGTATTAGTGGGCGTGGCATCCAAACTTTTGATGCAGTTTTTAGGGGGTCATCATCACCTATCTTGGCACCAAATTTGGTGGCTATAGCTCAAAAACTGTGGGAGATATAGGCTTTTATGATTTCAAAAGCGGTGGGGCTGGGGGCGGAATGGGTGTGGGTGGCTCCAAAAGTTTTTTGGATGTTGCTAGTAGCTATCTTCTCACCAAATTTGGTAGTTCTAGTTGTAAGGATGTGCGAAATATGTGGATTTATCGGTTTTGAGTTATCGAATTTATCGATTTGCCAGCCCCCCAGTTATCGTAGAACCCCCATCTTGACACTTTAATTTACTATCCCATAGATAAAGAGAATTGGAAAGTTGCAAGTCTCTAGCTTGAAGGGTGTGGAAAAAAGTTGCGTTCATACAGACGGACAGACACCATGACGGACATTGCACAAACTCAATATACTCTTTACCTTCGGTATCGAGTATAAAAATAAATAAAAAATAAAGAACTATAAAAGATATACGCACTCCCGTTTTTAAGTGGTGGAGTTTTTTGATGCCGATTTATTGGTTAAGTCACAAGCCGTTTTCCTTCTTAGTTTGGTGACTCCAGCAGGTAAAATGTGGGAGATACGTGTGCTTTATCGATTGCACCCCAAGGTGTTTCGACTTGTTATCGATTTGCCAGTCGTGACACTTTGTGTGACTTTCACATGGACCAAGATATTTGGAAAGTTTCAATAAAGTTGTTTCAAAAAAAAAAAAAATTGTTGTGTCATACGGACAGACCGCATGACAGACAGTCGTAAAAACTAAGAGTACTGTGCATACAATTACTTAAACTCCACCTTATGTAATTATTGCGTTTTATATCCCTATATATTTATATAAATTTGGCATGGAGTTTTGTAAGTTTTCATTGTCCGATAAAGAAAGCCATTTGACAATCAATTTAGATGGAAAGTGTCAAAGAAACACGTTTGCCCACATTTGTAGGGACTAAGCCAATTGCTCTTAAAAATTTGGGGCCATGCATGGGGTCTCCCGCTTGGAGCTATTTAAGAACGTGGCCTTTAAATTGTTTTGGCCATTTAGCAGCATTTCACATTTCAGCAATTTATATTTGATTTTCCCAGCGTATACAAGCCCTGAGATTCCTCTGTAAGTTGCGTTTTGACAGAGTGCCTTAGCAACTGCTGGCCGCCGTTTAGAATTAGGAGGACTATGCCTTCTTTTAATACCCTTAACCCATAAAATGGGTAAATAAGGGCATAATGATTTTGTGCAAAAGTATATAACAGGCAGAAGGAAGCATCTCCGACCCCATAAAGTATAGATATTCTTGATCAGCATCAACAGCTGAGACGATATAGCCATGTCCGTCTGTCTGTCCGTCTGTCTGTCTGTCCGTCTGTATGAACGCGTCGATCGCAGAGACTACAAGAGCTAGAGACTTCAGATTTTGAATATAAGTTCTCCTATACCTTAACAGAACAAGTTTGTTTCAAACTATCGATAACTATTCTGGTTTCTGATATACACATGGAATCGATAACAAAAAAATATAGAATTAGGAAAATGTAAAAATAAGGGTTGAAATAATGGGTGATGATAGAACTTTTCTGAAAATTTCGTCTAAATCGGTTAAGATACCAAAGACTTATATAAATTTAATTTATTTATTGCAACTGGGTTCAGGGTATCTTCTAGTCGGGCTCTCCCAACTAGAGCCTTCTTACTTGTTTATTTTACAAAGATGTCAGATGTTTGTTTTTTATACTTTTTTTTATTTTCTTTTGAACATATGAAATGGTTTAATTTAAATGCAGTTCCGGCCTTCGGCAGCGTGATTGTGAATTCATTTTCTGAATACGTGAGCGCATACACAAACACAAACATAGAGTTTTGGGTTTGTACTAGTTGAGTATGTTTTTATTTGGGTGCCGAAAAGAAATCTCAAGAAATCACTTAATGGAATATGAATTGATAATGATGAGAATGTCTAAAGGACCTGCCGTTCCGTTTCCATGGCATTTTTATACTCGAAACCGTAAGTTAAGAGTATATTGGGTTTGTGCAATGTCCGTTAAAGTGTCTGTCCGTCCGTCCGTCCGTCCGTCCGTCTGTATGAACGCAACTTTTTTCCACATCTTCAAGCTAGAGACTTGAATCTTTACAAATATTTTAATCTATGGCCGAAACATATAAAGTTTCAAGATTTTGGTTCTACGATAGCTGGGGGGCTAGCAAATCGATAAACTCGATAACTCAAAATCGATAAATCCACTTAATTCGCACATCCTTACTGCTAGAACAACCAAATTTGGTGAGAAGACAGCTACTAGCAACCTCAAAAAAACTGCATAAAAAATTTTGGTGCCATCCTAAACAATTCCGCCCGCAGACCCCCGCATTTTGAAATCACAAACGCCAATATCTTCCACAGCTTTTTGGCTAGAGTCACCAAAAATGGAGCCAAGATAGATGATGATAGCCCCCAAAACACTGCATCAAAGCTTTGGATGCCACGCTCACTCATATCGCCCTAGCCGACCCCAGGCTCCCCAACGCTACGTTAAAAACGGGAGCTAGAGTCACCAATGTTGCTAGGGCGATAGCTGGTAGCAACCCCCAATGATCTACATCAAAGTTTTGGAACCACCCCCACCCACTCCGCCTCCAGCCCCACGCAATCAAAAACATTTATAACTTGCACAGTTTTTGAGTTAGAGCCACCAAACTGGGTTCAGGGTATCTTCTAGTTGGGCTCTCCCGACAAGAGCCTTCTTACTTGTTTTTTATATGATTGCGCCGCTAAGTCGCTGCCGGGTGTTTATGTGATATTTACATAAGAAAAACAAGAGGCACAAACGAATTGTTTTGGAGCTGAGTCTCATTCCATGAGTAATTTGCTGCCAGCCCTTATTTGTTATCCTTTTTGACGCAGCATATACAGCAAAAAGCCATTATTTTCCCGCCTCCATCCACAGCTTTCCCCCGCTACGAAATAAGACCCACATCTATGATTATTTTAAAAACGCCTTCGGGCCTTGAAAAAGCAAAGTACAAATTGTGTGAGAGGGCGTCGAATAACTCCTCTGTTTTTGTTTATACTTACTTTTTGAGCAGCTGGAAAAGAACAAAAAAAGCAACGAAATATCTTATATCCTTTTGTGTTTTATTTATTTGATTGCAAGTTTAGGGTCTCGGCTTCTGCCCATATCCATCCTGGTATCCTGGCACTTTTGAACTTCTAGCATTTCCCTTCCTTATATTGAACAGAAAAACTTCCAAAAAGCATACAAAGTGCAAGTTGTTTTTTTTAAGTTTCGATTAAACTATGTGCGTTATCCCTGACCCTACTGGTTTTGGTGAGCTAGGCTTGCCTGAACAGGGCAGGTAGGGCACCACCAAGCTAATACAAGTAAGAAGTCTCTAGTCGAGAAAGCTCCACTAGGAGATACCTTGAACCCTAGACATTACGCCTGCAGTCATTTATACTGTCTGTTGCACGCGTATACATAAAGTGCATGCCGATGATTTTTATTTTGTCTACAGTTTTTCGATAAAGTTTTAAAATTTTGTTTTTTTTATACTCAATACCGAAGGTAAAGAGTATATTGGTTTTGTGCAATGTCCGTCATGGTGTCTGTCCGTCTGTCCGTCCGTCCGTCTGTCCGTCTGTCCGTCCGTATGTATGCAAGTTTTTTCCACACCCTTCAAGCTAGAGACTTGAAACTTTCCAATTCTCTTTATCTATGGGATAGTAAATTAAAGTGTCAGGATGGGGGTTCTACGATAACTGGGGGGCTGGCAAATCGATAAATTCGATAACTCAAAACCGATAAATCCACATTTTTCGCACATCCTTACAGCTAGAACAACCAAATTTGGTAAGAAGATAGCTACTAGCAACCCCCAAAAAATTGCATCAAAAATTTGGGAGCCACGCCCCCCTTTCCGCCCCCAGCCCACCCGCATTTTAAAGTCAAAAAATCATATATCTCCCACAGTTTTTGAGCTATAGCCACCAAATTTGGTGCCAAGAAAGGTGATGATGACCCCCCAAAAACTGCATCAAAAGATTGGATGCCACGCCCACCAATACTGCCCTACACCCCAACGCTTCGTCAAAAACGGGAATGCGTGTATCTTCCAGAGTTGTGGAGCTAGAGCCTCCGAATTTGGTAGGAAGATAGCTGGTAACGACCCCCAAAAAACTGCATCAAAGTTTTAGAGCCGCGCCCACCCATTCCGCCCCCAGCCCCCCTGCATTTTGAAATCAGAAATGGCTATATCTCCCACAGTTTTTGAGCTAGAGCAACCAAATTTGGTGCCAAGATAGGTGATGATGACCCCCCAAAAACTGCATCAAAAGTTTGGATGCCACGCCCACCGATACTGCCCTAGCCGCCCCCATCAACCCCAACGCTTCGTCAAAAACGGGAATGCGTGTATCTTCCAGAGTTGTGGAGCTAGAGCCTCCAAATTTGGTGGGAAGATAGCTGGTAACGACCCCAAAAAAACTGCATCAAAGTTTTGGAGCCAAGCCCACCCATTCCGCCCCCCTTTCCCCACATTTTACAAACTTTGAGCTAGAGTCACCAAATTTGGTATGAAGATAGCAATTGACATTTCACAAAGATCTGCATCAAAAGTTGGGATGCCACGCCCACCCATACCGCCCCCCAGCCCCCCTTTCCCCACTTTTTACAAACTTCGAGCTAGAGTTACCAAATTTGGTATGAAGATAGCAATTGACATTTCACAAAGATCTGCATCAAAACTGGGGATGCCACGCCCACCCATTCCGCCCCCCTTTCCCCACATTTTACAAACTTTGAGCTAGAGTCACCAAATTTGCAACGAAGACAGCTGGTGGCATCCCCATCTGCATCGGAGAATCTTAAAGGCAGCGTACACCCCTGCCTCATCCGTACCCCTTTGCAATGAGGCCTCTTTTTACCGGTTTTAATACTGGTATCGAGTATACCGCAGTCGGTTGCGTCCGACTGCAACGTTTCCACTTGGTATTGATTACAAGTGTGTATCGGAAACTGGTAGAGTTATCGATCATTTGAAATTCCAAAATTAAAAGTCACTTACTCTTATAGTCTCCGAGATCGACGCGCTTATACGACGAACAGACCGACGGACAATTCCACAAAGCCATTATGCTTTTTTCCCATTATACCCTCTTTTAACCATTTCATAGGTTTAATCCATAAATTATTATGTGACTGATAATCATGTACTCTACCTTTAGGAGTAGAGCTACTGTAACACACAATTTTAAAAATTTCTTTAAGATGGAACAGATATAGAAAGAATAACTTATTATACGTTTTCTAACATATATTAAAATTAAACAAACGAAAATGTTCATGTCGGACGCAACCAAATCGTAGTAGAATGAATATAAAGATTATCATAAGCGCAGTATTGTTGTGTTTTGATCTTCAGGACCACACCTGCAGTCAAAACAGGCTTCGAGCTTCGAGCCTCAAACACACAATGAAAACATGAAACCGCAAATTATACATGCTAAAACATTACTGATAAATGTAAAATGCATTCTTGAATGATTTGTTCGCTTTACGCCAATACAACCAAACGATGGTTTAAACAATGATGGTTATAATACATAACGAAGAAAAACCCATAACAAAACAAGGGGAAACGTTGCAGTCGGACGCAACCGACTGCGGCATACTCGATACCAGAATAAAAACCGGTAAAAAGAGGCCTGAATGCAAAGGGGTACGGATGCGGCAGGGTTGTACGCTGCCTTAAAGATTCTCCGATGCAGATGGGGATGCCACCGGCTATCTTCATACCGAATTTGGTGCCTCTAGCTCAAAGTTTGTAAAAGGTTGGGAAAGGGGGGGGCTGGGGCGGTATGGGTAGTTGTGGCATCAAAATTTTTGTTGCAGATCTTTCTGAAATGTCAATTGCTATCTTCATACCAAATTTGTTGACTCTAGCTCAAAATTTGTAAAAGGTGGGGAAAGGGGGGGCTGGGGGCGGTTTGGGTGGGCGTGGCATCAAAATTTTTGTTGCAGATCTTTGTGGAATGTCAATTTCTATCTTCATACCAAATTTGGTGACTCTAGCTCGAAGTTTGTAAAAGGTGTGGAAAGGGGGGCTGGGGCCGGTAAGGGTGGGCGTGACATCCAAATTTGTGATGCAGATCTTTGTGGAATTTCAATTGCTATCTATATACCAAATTTGGTGACTCTAGCTCGAAGTTTGTAATAAGTGTGGAAAGGGGGGCTGGGGGCGGTAAGGGTGGGCGTGGCATGCAAATTTTGAAGCAGATCTTTGTAAAATGTCAATTGCTATCTTCATACCAAATTTGGTGACTCTAGCTCGAAATTTGTAATAAGTGGGGAAAGGGGGGCTGGGGGCGGTATGGGTGGGCGTGGAATCCATATTTTTGATGCAGATCTTTCTGAAATGTCAATTGCTATCTTCATACAAAATTTGGTGACTCTAGCTCGAAAATTGTAAAAATTGGGGAAAGGGGGGCGAAATGGAGGGCGTGGCTCCAAAACTTTGATGCAGATTTTGGAAGTCGTTGCCAGCTATCTTCCTACCAAATTTGGTGGCTCTAGCTCCACAACTCTGGAAGATACACGCAATCCCGTTTTTGACGAAGCGTTGGGGTGGATGGGGGCGGCTAGGGCAGTATTGGTGGGCGTGGCATCCAAACTTTTGATGCAGTTTTTAGGGGGTCATCATCACCTATCTTGGAACAAAATTTGGTGGCTCTAGCTCAAAAACTGTGGGAGATATAGCCATTACTGATTTCAAAATGCGGGGGGGGCTGGGGGCGGAATGGGTAGTTGTGGCATCAAAATTTTTGTTGCAGATCTTTCTGAAATGTCAATTGCTATCTTCATACCAAATTTGTTGACTCTAGCTCAAAATTTGTAAAAGGTGGGGAAAGGGGGGGGCTGGGGGCGGTTTGGGTGGGCGTGGCATCAAAATTTTTGTTGCAGATCTTTGTGGAATGTCAATTGCTATCTTCATACCAAATTTGGTGACTCTAGCTCGAAGTTTGTAAAAGGTGTGGAAAGGGGGGCTGGGGCCGGTAAGGGTGGGCGTGACATCCAAATTTGTGATGCAGATCTTTGTGGAATTTTAATTGCTATCTATATACCAAATTTGGTGACTCTAGCTCGAAGTTTGTAATAAGTGTGGAAAGGGGGGCTGGGGGCGGTAAGGGTGGGCGTGGCATGCAAATTTTTGAAGCAGATCTTTGTAAAATGTCAATTGCTATCTTCATACCAAATTTGGTGACTCTAGCTCGAAATTTGTAATAAGTGGGGAAAGGGGGGCTGGGGGCGGTATGGGTGGGCGTGGAATCCATATTTTTGATGCAGATCTTTCTGAAATGTCAATTGCTATCTTCATACAAAATTTGGTGACTCTAGCTCGAAAATTGTAAAAATTGGGGAAAGGGGGGCGAAATGGAGGGCGTGGCTCCAAAACTTTGATGCAGTTTTTTGGGGGTCGTTACCAGCTATCTTCCCACCAAATTTGGAGGCTCTAGCTCCACAACTCTGGAAGATACACGCATTCCCGTTTTTGACGAAGCGTTGGGGCAAATGGGGGTGGCTAGGGCGGTATTGGTGGGCGTGGCATCCAATCTTTTGATGCAGTTTTTGAGGGGTCATCATCACCTATCTTGGCACCAAATTTGGTGGCTATAGCTCAAAAACTGTGGGAGATATAGGGTTTTTTTGACTTTAAAATGCGGTGGGGCTGGGGGCGGAATGGGGGGGCGTGGCTCCAAAATTTTTGATGCAGTTTTTTGGGGTTGCTAGTAGCTATCTTCTTACCAAATTTGGTACTTCTAGCTGTAAGGATGTGCGAAATATGTGGATTTATCGGTTTTGAGTTATCGAATTTATCGATTTGCCAGCCCCCCAGTTATCGTAGAACCCCCATCTTGACACTTTAATTTACTATCCCATAGATAAAGAGATTTGGAAAGTTTCAAGTCTCTAGCTTGAAGGGTGTGGAAAAAAGTTGCGTTCATACAGACGGACAGACGGACAGACGGACAGACACCATGACGGACATTGCACAAACTCAATATACTCTTTACCTGCGGTATCGAGTATAAAAACCCACAAGCACGCAGTCTCTTTATTGATTTCCTTTCGTTCTATAAAGGTAAACTTAATATATACTTGTACAAATCCAACGATTAAAGAAACATGACTGACTCGAATTATTAGAAAATTTTGGGTATTGCTAAAAACATAAAAAACTTAACCAAGAAGGCAAGCACAGTTATTAAACTATGCAACGTCACCCATGTATCAGGGTTTTTATACCCTTAACCCATAAAATGGGTAAAAAAGGGTATAATGGTTTTGTGCAAAAGTATGTAACAGGCAGAAGGAAGCATCTCCGACCCCATAAAGTGTATATATTCTTGATCAGAATAAACAGCCGATACGATATAGCCATGTCCGTCCGTCTGTATGAACGCGTCGATCGCAGAGACTACAAGAGCTAGAGACTTCAGATTTTGAATATAAGTTCTCCTATACCATGAGCAGAACAAGTTTGTTTCAAACTATCGATAACTATTCTGGTTTCCGATATACACATGCAATCGATAACAAAAAATATAGAATTTGGAAAATGTAAAAATGAGGGTTGAAATAATGGGTAACGATAGAACTTTTCTGAAAATTTCGTCTAAATCGGTTAAGAAACACCGGAGATATTGAATTTAATCGATTGAAGTTAAGTCAGTATACCAAAGTCTTATATAAATTTAAATTTCGCGCTCTCCCGACTAGAGCGTTCTTACTTGTTTTTTATGAATCAGTGCAAAACATTTAAATGATTTTATAAACAATAAGTGGAAATGTTCCATTCGGATTCAAAGATTGGCTGATGCAGATCTTTCGTGGATGCCACCAGCTATAATGCCACAGTTTTTAAAAGGTGCTGGGGGCGGTATGAGTTTTTGCCTGAGTCTGTCTTCTTAAAAGAAAATTAAAAAACTCAAGCTTAACAAGTGTGAACAATGCAGTCAGGCGCAACCGACTGTGAAATACTCTAAAGCCAGTATTTAAACAAGTGCTAAATAATATGTTGAGGATGAAGGCGGGAGGTATTGGCGTGTCCTTCAAAACTTTTTGATACATATCTTTGGAGGGCATTTTCAGCTATCTTCCCATCAAATTTCATCCGTATTTATTATAAAATGTGTGCAGAATATAGGCATTTCTGCAGGCATTGTACATTTTGAGGCAGACTTTCCAAATGTCATTAGCAATAAGGCTTCCAACTTTGGAAACTCTAGCTCATAAATTGTGAAAGATAGTTACATTTCCTATTTTGTAGTCAAGGGGCAGAGGGCTTTGGGGGTTGGCGTGGCAAAAAAAATTAATGTAGATCTAACAAAATGTTACCAGCTATATTGCAATAAAATTTTTCCACTATGTGTAAGGTGCAGACATTTCAGATTATCAAAGGCAGTGGGCGGAGTTTTGAGCGTGGCAGAAATATGGAGGATTTAACCAGCTCCCAACAAATTTGGTGACACTAGCTCTTAATTTGTAGATGGCTGTGATGCCAGTGGTGGGCTTGGCATCCAAACATTTGATGCAGGTATTTGGGGGAAGTGACAAGCGATCTTGCTTCCATACTTGGTGACTCTAACTGAAATGTGGGATATATGTGTGTTTTTATCAATTTGCACCTCGAGGTGTATCAACTTGTTATAGATTACTCAGCCCCCCAGAAGGCGTTAACCTTCAACATCAAAAATTTGTCTGACAAAGACATGGACCAATATATTTGCAAAGTTTCAAGTCTGTAGCTTTAAGGATGTTCAAGAAACGTACGTTCATACAGACAGACCAAAGGACAGACATCATAAGGAGCATTCCACAAACTCAAAATATTCTTTATCGGGGTCACAGTACAAAAAGCAGCCATGATCATCAAAGAGACTGTTGTTCTTATACCTTGCCTTCATACAGGTTTTGATGTAATCCTCTAAACTGATTGGAAAAATACGTGCTAAATTTAAGTTCGAGTGTATTTGAATCGAGAATTCGCAATTCTAGAATTTCATTCTTGATTTATGTACGGAATACTTGAAGAAAGTATGAATAAACTTAAATCAAGAAATAAAACTAGTATTACTGAAATCAATCTGGTTGAAAAGAATAAAATACAAACTTCGTTTTTTCGCTACAGCGCACGAAAGTGTTTTTATACTCGTTACCGAAGGTCAAGAGTATATTGGTTCTGTGCAATGTCCGTCATGGTGTCTGTACGTCCGTATGATTGCAAGTTTTTTCCACACCCTTCAAGCTAGAGACTTGAAACTTTCCAATTATATTTATCTATGGGATAGTAAATTAAAGTGTCAAGATTGGGGCTCTACGATAACTGGGGGACTGGCAAATCGATAAATTCGATAACTCAAATCCGATAAATCTACATATTTCGCACATCCTTACAACTAGAACTACCAAATTTGGTGAGAAGATAGCTACTAGCAACATCCAAACAACTTTTGGAGCCACGCACACCCATTCCGCCCCCAGCCCCACCGCTTTTTGAAATCATAAAAGCCTATATCTCCCACAGTTTTTGAGCTAGAGCCACCAAATTTGGTGCCAAGATAAGTGATGACGACCCCCCAAAAACTGCATCAAAATGCCACGCCCACCAATACTGCCCTAGCCGCCCCCATCCGCCCCAACGCTTCGTCAAAAACGGGAATGCGTGTATCTTCCAGAGTTGTGAAGCTAGAGCCTTCAAATTTGGTAGGAAGATAGCGGGTCGCGACCTCGGAAAATCTGCATCAAAGTTTTGGAGCCACGCCCACCCATTCCACCTCCCTTTCCCCAACATTTACAAACTTTGAGCTAGAGTCACCAAATTTGGTATGAAGATAGAAATTGACATTCCACAAAGATTGGCATCAAAAATTTGAATGCCACACCCACCTATACCGCCCTCATCCCTCATCTTTTACAAACTTTGAGCTAGAGTCACCAAATTTGTAAGGAAGATAGCTGGTGGCATCCCCTTCTGCATCGGAGAATCATTAAGGCAGCGTACACCGCATCCGTACCCCTCTGCAATCAGGCCTCTTTTTACTGGTTTTGATACTGGTCACGAGTATGCCGCAGTCGGTTGCGTCCGACTGCAACGTTTCCACTTGTTTTGTATACTGTTGAAATTTCTGACGATATGTCTACAAGCCCTGAATGTTGTATAGTAACGCTGTACCCAAAAAAAAAAGTGGATAGCGTTTCAGAATGAATGATTCATTTGCCGTTTTGATTCCATTCATGCAGATGTCTAGTACACATTTTGTGTGTGCACGCGAACGTTGGAAAAGGAACATTGCTGTTTCAATTTCAATGAATGCATAAAAATTGGAATTCACTTTGCAGTGAATGATTCATTTGCCGTTTTGATTCCATTCATGCAGATGTCTAATGCATATACATACATAAATAATGTTATTTTACTGCATTCGTTGCAATACATAAGTATTTAAATTTAAAAACAAACCAGATTGCGACTTGCGCATGATGTCCCGTTACAATGTCACTGGTGCCATTCGGAGAGTTGCCACCGTATGACGTTGTTCTGATATAAAATTGAGCCTTACTAATGAAACACAAAACAAGTAAATATTAAGATTTTTGGCAGCCCTAAAAAGAACACACAATGAAGTGCACAGCGGGCGGATGCATCCAAAAACACAAAATAAAATTTTTAGTAATTTGTAATTGAATCAGGAATGTTTTATTTAGTTATTGGTTGCTACAGTGGAAATAAATAAAAATGGCTATGAACTAATTATTATTAAAACATGATATAGAACTTATAAACTGTCCCACTATCACACGCTTTGCACATTTTTTAAATGCCGTTGCTTTTTAATTTTCAACCAATAGAACAACGGGAACGGTGTCGTCGCTGGTGCCGCCCAAGGTATACTTATATAGGTTGCCGCACTCGCTCTCTTTTTCCCCTTAAAAAGTGTAGAATAAAAATGAGTACGAAAGAGAGCGAGAGCGAGAGAGTATTGAATGTCTTGCTTGCGTCAACACAATGAAATGTGTGAGTGCATGCGTTTGGAAATATATATATGTGTGCAATTTTTCCTGCAGCTAAGACGAAAATTATAGAATAAATATTACAAAAGAAATGCAAATTTTAATTAATATTGTTTTATATTTTTTAATTCTTATAAAATAATTTTTAAAATTTTTTTTGTTGCCAACAATTTTCTGCTTTTGCAGTTTTATTTTTTGTTTAAATATTTTATTCTAAAGAAAATTCTGGTTTTCAAATTTTTTTTTAGTTTTTTGTTCCAATAAAATATTATTGGTCTTACTAACTAAAACATCAATAATATTACATTGCAGTGATATTTTTTCTGTCGAAATTGTGTAGCAAGAATATCTTTTCTAATTCTATTATTTTTGCTTCAAATTCAATTGACGGTTTTTTTAAAAATCCTGCCGACACCTGGTCGACATAACTAAAGCTTAGATTCTCCTTATCCTCGTCTAGAAGGTTTAGTTTTTTAATTATTTACCCTGTCATATTGGATTCGTTCCATAATTTTCGTTTTAAAACATTAATTGGCACGTGCACACTTTTTCACATCAATTTCACATTTTGTGTTGCACAAAAAACAATATGTCGGCATATTGAAAAGTCTCGAACAGGCACAAAGCAGAACACAAAAAAATCGTCCGCGTAGGTGCTTCGCATACAACGCTCCGCTCGAGACTGAAGTATAAGGCGAAAAAAAGAGGGGCGACAGGCCGAGTTATGCTATCTAGAGAAGTGGAATTATTTTGGGATAAGGCACGTATTCCTACGCAAAATAAAGATAAGTGCGTTC
This sequence comes from Scaptomyza montana, assembly GCA_018904305.1. NCBI lineage: Eukaryota > Metazoa > Arthropoda > Insecta > Diptera > Drosophilidae > Scaptomyza > Scaptomyza montana. The sequence goes on along the minus strand of JAEIGR010000216.1, from coordinate 19,534 downwards.
TTAAAGTCGAAGCATTGTACCAAAAGTGGAAGACATTGCAAAAAACATGTAAAAGGTCTACTGTACTGCAGACACAACGAGAAAGTGAGTTTCTGGAAGAAATGAACAACTTGTTTGACATTGCTCACATTGGTGATGAAAAGTTTTGGCCGCCACAGCTCGTTGTAAAAGAGTATGTGAATAAGCGTAATGATAAATTTAATAAAAATGGTATTAGGATTACTAGTGCACAGCCTGTTAGCCACCCTGTGGCCTCCACGTCGTCGGCAAAAAACTAATTAGCTTGCCCTACCAAAATGTTAGAGGCCTTAACACTAAACTTGCCAAATTATATGTAAACAGCCTATCTTTTGATTCACAAATAGTTGCACTTACAGAAACCTGGCTAAAACCCGATATTTCTGATTATTCCGTTTTTCCTTCTAAATATAACTTGTACAGATGCGATCGCACTTCCCGCAAAGGGGGTGGTGTTCTTATTGCTGTTGACTCCTGTATTTCCTCTGAACAGATTCTTTCTCAGGATCTTCCGGACATAGAGTTTTTATGTGTTAAATTATTACTAAACTTATATTCCTCCTCATTCCAATTTTAACATTTACTCATCCCATCTGAGTGCCCTGCAACTTGTTTCGTAATTTTTGACAGATATGGATAATCTGATAGTGGTTGGTGATTTTAATCTGCCACATGTTGTATGGTCTGTGAATGACACATCTTTGGCGGTATTACCAGTCACTTCTGATGATTTTATAGATGGCCTACTGGAGTTAGGCCTATCGCAAGTTAACAGGGTGCTTAACTGTAGTGGTAGAATGTTGGACTTAATATTTGTTTCGGACTCAGATTGCAGTAATGCTTGTAGAAAACCCCCTCTAGTGCTTCGGGAAGATACATACCATCCAACCTTAGAACTATCCATCGAAATTCTTAACCCTAGTTCAATATCTAATAATACATTTAAAACCCGTTGCTTTCGTAAGACTAACTTTACTAAATTAAATTACCTTCTTCAACATACTAATTGGTCTTGCCTTTATTCCTGTAGTGATATAGAAACTGCCATTGCCATATTTTACAGGACCTTGAATTCTCTTTTGGATATTTGTGTTCCCCTCACTCGTTCTTCAAGTGTTAATAAACCACCTTGGTTTACGAGGGAACTATCGAAATTGAAAAATGCGAAGACAAGATCATATAAAAAATTTAAAAAATCGGGAACTACTTTAGATTTATCTTCGTATTAAGTAGCAAAATCTAGTTTTCTTTCTCTTAACATATCTTGTTATAATAGTAATCTTAATCGTTGTAGACTAAACTTTTCACGTGACCCTAAACAGTTTTATAAATTTGTTAACTCTAAACGTAAGTCTTCTTGCTCGCCTACCTCAGTATACCTTGATAATACAAAAGCAAGTTCTGATCAGGCAGTGGCCGATCTATTTGCTGACTATTTTCAATCAGTATACTCAACGAGTTTATAAAGCTGCAGTAATTCCTATCCTTTTCAAGTTCAATCGTCAAATTGCATATATATCCCAGTTATAACTGAGTGTACGCTTTTAAGTGACCTTAACTCTATCAAACCAGGCTATCTGCCTGGTCCTGATGGAGTGCCAGGTTGTATACTTAGATACTGTGCGGATTCACTTTGTAAACCCTTACATAAATTATTTAACTTGTCTGTTGACTCAACAGTGTTTCCTGCTATATGGAAGGAATCTTTTATTATTCCACTCCATAAAAATTCTTCTAAGTCAAACGTTAAAAATTATAGGGGTATATCCAAGTTGTCCGCCATTCCTTAAGTCTTTGAGAAAATTATATGTTCTCAACTGCAACACACATGTAGTTCAATTTTATCGCCTTATCAACCCGGTTTTGTTAGGTGTAGATCTACAACCACTAACCTTCTTGAATTCACTTCGCTTGTTATTAAAGGGTTTCAGAAAACAATGCAAACTGACGTTGTTTACACCGACCTTAGTTAGGTATTTGATTCTGTTAGTCATTCTCTGTTGCTTCAAAAATTGAGTATAATTGGATTTCCAGCAAAACTTTTATTCTGGCTATCGGAGTACTTGTGTGGCCGAACACAAAAATTAGTTTTTAAATCGTCTGTATCAAACCTATTTTTGTTACCTCTGGTGTTCCCCAGGGGAGTCATCATGGACCTTTGCTATTTAATCTGTTTATTAACGACCTTCCAGCTGATATTACTAGCTCTCATGTTTAAATGTTTGCTGATGATGTAAAACTATGTTTCACCTACAATGATGCTTCTCTGTGCAACTTACTACAGTCGGATTTGTGTGCGCTGTCGGCCTGTTGTCGTTTTAACTTACTCAATTTAAACTGTTCAAAATGTAAAGTCATGTCTTTTTGTAGAAGTACCCCTCATACTGCTCACTACTTGCTTGATGCTTCACCACTTGACCGTGTGTTTGAAATTAAAGATTTAGGTATTATTCTTGATCCTAAATTAAAGTTTGACTCTCATATTTCGTCTATGGTTAATAAGGCCATTAATGTCTTTGGCTTCATCAAGCGGTGGTCGAAAGAGTTTAACGATCCCTACAACACTAAAACGCTTTATACATCCCTAGTACGTCCCATCCTGGAGTAAGGATCTTGTGTGTGGTCCCCACAATACTCGATTCACCAGGATAGAATTGAATCTGTGCAGAAGAAATTTCTTCTATTTGCCCTTAGAAGTTTTAACTGGGTTCCTGGAGTAGACTTACCCCCGTATTCAAGTAGACTCCTTTTGATTAATCTTCCCTCCCTGTTAAACCGTAGAACTATGCATGGAGTATTATTTATTACTAACCTACTTAATGGTGAAATCGACTCATCAGTTCTTTTGAGTCGAATTAAATTTAATGTCCCAATTAGATCTTCACGTAACTTTTTACCCTTAGCCTTGATCGTTGCTTCAGCAACTATTTAATTCATGAACCATTTCGTGTTATATGTTCTGACTATAACAAACTTTATTCTCTTGTCTCCTTGGAGGCCTCATCTCCAGTACTAAAAAGATCGATCCTTTTTGCTTTATCTAATCGTAACCACTAACTACTAATCTAACGCTGGTCTGATTGGGTTTTTCTGGGTTTTTCCCAATCCTCGCAACAAATGTTGGACTACTCAATTTGTATTGAATTTCCCAGAGCTTTAACGTTAACTTTTATTTTTATTATTCTATATTTTTATTTTAATTATTTTAACTATTTTTAATTTAAATTAATTTTGATTTCATTTTAATGTCAGCTGCTCTTAGCTGACAATAAATAGATAAATAAATAAATAAAAACAATAAAAATTGAAGAAGATCGGTTGTTTCTTTTAAGTCAACGGGAAAAAAGGAAGAGTTGGTGTAATGATAGGAAGTGATCGTACTCTTTTTGAAAAAGAAAAAGAAGCAGTCTCCGTAGAGAAAAAGAGGAGATGATGAGAACAAATTATGCAAAAGAAATATTCCAAAGTACTCTAATGGAGAATGAACCTTCCAATGATGACGAGTTAAATAGTGAAAGGGAAATTGATAGCTCAGCTGAATCTGAGCAGCCAAGGAAAGAGGGAACATGGTATGAAAAACTTTATAACCCCAAAGCTAGTTGCAACTTTGAATAAGTGCAAAATAAGCGACCGAGACTGTGTGCGAATCTTTATAGCAACAGCACAGGCGTTGAATCATGACGTAAATAAGCTAGTCATTAGTAAAACGTCTATAAGACAGTGTCGGAATAAATATCGATCTGAAATTGCAAGAAAATTAACAAGTGAATTTAAAACAAAACAACATCAATCAATCACTGTCCACTGGAATGGAAAATTATTACCGACTTTAACGCAAAAAGAAAAGGTAGATCGACTACCAGTGGCTATAACTTCTGCAGGTGGTGAACAACTTTTGGGAGCTCCTATGCTGAAGTCGGGTACAGGAAAAAAGCAATCTTTGATTTACTGGAAGAATATGAACTTACCAACACAGTGCAGGCGCTTTGTTTCGACACAACTGCTACGAACACAGGCCGATTAAACGGTTCTTGTGTCATTTTAGTGCAAGAATTAAAAAGAGATTTGATGTATTTACCATGTCGGCACCATTTATTTGAAATAATTTTGAAAAGTATTTTCGAACAACACAATTTTGAGTCAAAGGGACCAACTCTGGCAATTTTTCATCGGTTTCAAACTAATTGGCCCAAAATAAAACAGGACAACTTCCACAGTGGAATTGAAGATAAAAAAGTTGAATCGACAATAGGAAATACTCAGGTTTTAATTGATTATATATTACAATATTTGCAAGATAAGCAGCCCAGAGCGGACTATAAAGAACTGCTTCAACTTGTTTTGATATTTCTTGGCCATAATATTCCGCAATACAATTTTAAGGCACCTGGTGCATTTCATCATGCACGATGGATGGCTTAGGCTATATGTTGCTTGAAAATCTACTTATTTAGAGATGAGTTTTCTTTGACCTATGTTGAAAATGCATCAATTCGCGAAATATGTATTTTTATTTGCCTAATTTACATAACACCTTGGATAACAGCACCAATTGCAGCCAAAGCTCCAAAACAAGATCTGGATTTCATAAAAAATTTATTGAATTATCAGAATCAGAAGATTGCTAAAGAGGCTTTACGTAAATTTTCAAATCATTTGTGGTTTCTATCGCCTGAAGCTGTAGCACAAGCATTTTTTGACTCTGAAGTAACGGCTGAAATGAAATCTAAAATGGTTAAGATTATCTTTCGAATCAGAACATTGTAGCAAAAGGTTGATAGTAGTGGATATGGCTCAATTAGGAACAAAAAACATCGACGACCTAGTCACAAAAGAAACACTGAAGTTCTTCGAGAGATTTGCAATCGATTCGGTCTTCCTGCAAAAAGATCCTCTGCAATGGGAGAGTGAAGAAAGCTACCAAAGAGGTTGCGAAATTGTAAGGCATTTGAACGTGATAAATGACACAGCTGAGCGCAGCGTGAAACTTATGGAGGAATATAACAACACTTTATCACACAATATACATAACATACTCAAAATAGTTGCAGACTATAGAAAAATGTATAGCAGTACAACAAAATCAGCATTAATCCAATAATTATTTGAGCATTTATTATTTAAATTATGTCATACATAATAATTAAAACAATTTTTATACTCGATACCGAAGGTAAAGAGTATATTGGGTTTGTGCAATGTCCGTCATGGTGTCCGTCCGTCCGTCCGTCCGTCCGTCCGTCTGTATGTTCGCAACTTTTTTCCACACCCTTCAAGCTAGAGACTTGAAACTTTCCAATTCTCTTTATCTATGGGATAGTAAATTAAAGTGTCAAGATGGGGGTTCTACGATAACTGGGGGCTGGCAAATCGATAAATTCGATAACCCAATACCGATAAATCCACATATTTCGCACATCCTTACAGCTAGAACTAGCAAATTTGGTAAGAAGATAGCTATTAGCAACCCCCAAAAAACTGCATCAAAAATTTTGGAGCCACGCCCCCCATTCCGCCCCCAACCCCCCCGCATTTAAAAGTCAAAAAAGCCTAATTCTCCCACAGCTTTTGAGCTATAGCCACCAAATTTGGTGCCAAGATAGGTGATGATGACCCCCAAAAACTGCATCAAAAGTTTGGATGCCACGCCCATCAATACTGCCCTAGCCGCCCCCATCCGCCCCAACGCTTCGTCAAAAACGGGAATGCGTGTATCTTCTAGAGTTGTGATGCTAGCCACCAAATTTGGAAGGAAGATAGCTGGCAACGACCCCAAAAACTGCATCAAAGTTTTAGAGCCACGCCCACCCATTCCGCCCCCAGCCCCCTTATTTTGAAATCAGAAATGGCTATATCTCCCACAGTTTTTGAGCTAGAGCCTCCAAATTGGGTGCCAAGATAGGTGATGATGACCCCCCAAAAACTGCATCAAAAGTTTGGATGCCACGCCCACCGATACTGCCCTAGCCGCCCCCATCCACCCCAACGCTTCGTCAAAAACGGGAATGCGTGTATCTTCCAGAGTTGTGGAGCTAGAGCCTCCAAATTTGGTAGGAATATAGCTGGCAACGACCCCCAAAAATCTGCATCAAAGTTTTGGAGCCACGCCCACCCATTTTGCCCCCTTTCCCCACCTTTTACAAACTTTGAGCTAGAGTCACCAAATTTGTAAGGAAGATAGCTTGTGGCATCCTCATCTGCATCGGAAAATCTTTAAGGCAGCGTACACCCCTGCCGCATCCGTACCCCCTCTGCAATCGGGCCTCTTTTTTACCGGTTTTAATACTGGTATCGAGTATGCCGTAGTCGGTTGCGTCCGACTGCAACGTTTCCACTAGTTTCATATTAAAATAATGAGGGTGTTCACCAGCTATCGTAAAATTGTAAAGCGTAAATTTACCACACGCAAGCTAGTGAGCGACCTCTTGTGATTCACTGTAGTAATTGATGTGTTAAAACAGCTTTTTGACACGTGACATTTGAGTGCCAAAATTTTATTCGTAACAAAATATACACAAAACGCAAACTTAATAAAAATGCCCAGACAAAGTGAGCGACAAGCTTTGATAAATCTCAAAATAGACTTGGCCCTTTTTGAAATGGAATGCATTAATGGTAGGTGTACAAATCAATCGAAGATGATGAAATATGAATGCATACAATTTTAGGTACGGACAATGATGCAGCCGATGAAGTGATGGACGACCTTATGGAGGACCTCACTGCAATTTATATGCGAAATTAAATTTAAAAAAAAAAAAAAAAAAAAAATTGGTGCCACGCCCACTTTGGATTAAATTAGGGCATAACTATAATAAATCAATCAAAATAAAAATAAATTTTAATTATAATAACAGCATTACTGGTTAATCACAGTCCACATATGGCAAATACGCAGTTGTTCACATTAAGAGAGCGTGTGCCACGCCTTAAAATTGAGATATCAGCTTCAGACTTTGGGGGGTGTTTATTGATAGTATTTAGAAAATTTTCTGCCCCAGAGATGCCATATATACTTAAAAAAAAATTCCCATACAAATAATGACCACTCTTATGTACATGCATAACCTTTTTCCACGAAATTGTGGCCGAGCTTCGGGCTTCATGCCGGGCGCGCACAGCCTGTATTTGTGTGCTCGCTCTTGATCAGACCCTCAGCTTGTGCTTCAGTCAAACGAATGATGAACATACTGTCTAGTAGGTAAATACATTTGTATTTATGTTATTCGTGTTATTTTGTATCCTCTTTACTCAGTAATATATGGAAGTTCGACTGTTACTACGTTTATGCTTGCAAAAAACATGATTTCAGATCGTGATTTTTTTAAAAAAATACAAGCATAAACACAAAATCATGTTTTTTTCTACACACGTATTTTGACTATGATTTTTTGGAAAATCATGATTTTTTGTGGAAAACAGTCTGGCAGCGCTACTGTGTAAAATCAGCTGTCCTGCACTGACGATAAAATAAAAAATACGTTAAAAATGGAAAGCAATAGATGCCACTGGACTTCTGCGGAGACTAATGAGCTTTCGCAGCTAGACGGAAATACAAAGAGAAACAATCTAATATACAAAAGCATTGCTGAGCGCATGAAAATTAAAAGCATGCAAAAATCATGTAAGCAAGTAAAGACAAAGTTGCGGGCATTGAAAAAAATTACATGGAAGCTAAAAAAAATAATGGATTAAGTGGCGCTGAAAGAAACACCTGTGCTTTTTTCAATGAGCTCAACGAGCTGTATGGAGCGCGTCCAGTGGCTGTGGCTGTCGGGGTCGATACCTTAGACGACTCCATAGAATATAGTATTGAGTCGGAGAATATTGAAGTTGAGGTGTCCGACCTCACGACAGGAGAGAACCAAGAAAATGCCATTCCCGAAACTTCCATTGTCGGGCGTCGCCAAACTCCATGTAATAAACGCTTTAACGTTCTCATTGCAATTTAATAATAATTATTTAATTTAAGATAAAAAAATGTTTTGCGAGTGTTGGAGGACATGTCGAACAACTTTAATGATGGTTTGGACAGGCTGGACCGCCAAAACGCAGAGTTTATAGCGGCAATGAAAAGTTTGCGGAAAATATGCAAAAAATATTAAAAGAAGATCGCGAGGAAACTCAAAAGTTTATGTCAAATCTTTTAAAAAAATAATAAAATAATAATTAATATAACAACAATTGTATGAATAATTTGTATTGTATTCTTTATCTAAGTGGATAGTTGTTAAGCAAGTATTCTTTTAGGTGTTGCCTTAAATAATTGGAGTCATATTCCACCGACATCACAGCCTGATTATTTATCCAGTCAGAGGGCTGTTCCAATTCGCTTAATAAAGCCAGATCAGGGCCCGGCCTGTATTTTTCTTTTCGCAATTCAACAAAATTGTGTAAAATTGCACAGGCTAGGGCCACGTATGGGACAGACTCCGGATTTATATCAATCCTTTTGGTTACACACCGCCATCGTCCTTTTAGTCGTCCAAACGCATTTTCAACCACAATTCTGGCAGAGCTCAGATGACAGTTGAACGACTCCTCTTCCGCAGTCAATGTTCCCGTGTATGGCTTAAGGAGACAAGGCAACAATGGGTATGCTGGGTCACCCACAAGCATGTACGGCATTTCTAAGTCACCTACGAATTTTTGTCATCCCTGGGAAGATACGGGTTTGCTTTTGAAAAACGCCGGACTCTTTAAAAACAGTGGCGTCGTGAACACTTCCTGGGAACTTCATACTGATATTTCTAAATCTGGCTATTAAAAGAAATCTTATTACTCACAAACCCTTCCAAAAACATTGAATTCTCTTACAAGTAATTATTGTCAACGACAGCTTTCAAAACCATTGAAGTCCATCCCTTTCTGTTGACGTAATCCAAATATCCGTGCTTGGGTGCTTTCACTGGTATATGTGTTCCTTAAAAATATAAGATTTTAACGGCATAAATTCAAAATTAATTTGTAATTACCGTCAATTGCGCCAATGATATTGGGAATGTGTGATGTTTTTCAAACCCATTCGATATCCTTATACACTCTTCCAACTTAGGAAAATATAAAAAATTCTTCGTCAGTTTAACAATTGCGTGAACCGTCATGTGGAAATATTTGTGAACAGTGCCCTTGTGCACGCCAAATACATCTCCAACAACTCTGTACTCTGCACAGGAAGCTAGTTTATAAATGCCGATGGCCACCTGCTTTTCGAATGCAACGGGAATTTTAATTAAATGCACTTGTTTCGGCATATGTGGAGCCAAAAGTGCACAGAGTTCATAAAATGAGGTTTTGCACATTCGAAAATTTTCTAAAAATAGCTGTTCATTTTCTGGAGCTTGCATCAGCATCCAGTATGAATCGCTTCTAGGCCGGCTATGAACTGTCCGCAACCGCGGTCTTGATAACGTCAAAGCAGCAAGTTGACTTGCAAAATAGTCCATTAAAATTTTCTTGCGTTTTGCCTGCGCTAAATTCCATCCACGTCTTAAAGCCTTCATGCGCTCCATTCTCCGTCCTAAAAGACAACGGACCATCTGCGATGTTCGAGCAAGCCGTTTAATTAAAAAAACTGCTTTTTTCCATTTTTACGATTTAAAACGTTTAACGTTTTGGATTTCGATCCATCAGCTGTTTGTGCTGTTGTGTTGCCACCTTTTCATATGAAGCTGCCAAATGATTTTATTATTTTCATAGGTGGCACCCCCATCAGCCAAATCATGATATTTATAAAATAGCATAAACAGGCGTATTTTAAAAAGCGTGATTTTAAAAAATCATGATACAGCAAGCATAAACGTAGTATGTAACAAAATTTGCACTCAAATAATAAGCATATAGTTTTTCTTGGACAAAAATGGAACCGGTTCGGTTCACGGTTCCAATACATTGCTTGGGTTCGGTTCAGGGTTCGGTTCCACATAGCAAGGAACCCGCAGAGAACCTGTTCCACAGGGTTTGGTTCCGGACCAGTTTGCGACTCTGAAAAATACAAATGATCAAAAATTACTGATTGCTTTTAATAAAACTAGACTTTAAAACGCAATTGCTCAAACATTTGTGTATATTAAACTTTGTATAAAGTGATGTTTTCTCTTAACCTCTTGAAATTCGTTTATGAAAGTTCGACTGTGTGACTAAACTTTATGATTTAGTTCCCGAAATTTGTGACACAGGACCCATAGCTTAGGTAGAGCTTTTTTTAAATGTTGACAATAATTCTCATATTTTAGATGCATAAGTAGCTTAAAAACAACATAAAATATGCGGTTTGAGCTTGTAACGACGAGTTTGGAACCTTAAGTGAGCCCGTTACAAGCACATTTCGAAAGCAGTAAATATTTATGTAAAAAAAAACTTGATTTGGCTTACCTCATTTCGCATTTTAATGCATGTTAAGCTATTTTACAAAAAATAAGAAAGAACAAGTGGAAACGTTGCAGTCGGACACAACCGACTGCGGTATACCAGGTCCTCATGTAGGGTGGGGCCAGAATTTTTTTTTATAAAAAAAACAGCCTTCTTGTATTTGCTAAAAACTCCTCCAAAATTCTTTCCTCCAGATTAGCCATTTTCTCTTTAACTAAGGCCCTATGGGCGCTTAGCATACAAAATCCTGGAAAAATAAAATATATGTAATAAGATGAAACTTTGTTTATTATTTTATTACCATTTTAACGATTTTCTCCCATAGATGTTGTCAGCCAAGTCTTAACTCTTCTAAGAGTACTGAAAGATCGTTCCACCGTTGCAGTTGTAGAGGGAATTGCTAACAAAATGTTCAATGCTTCTCTAATCTTCGGATAAAAATCAGTTTTGTTATAAGCAAATATCAAATCTATGTCGTTTTCTTTTTCTTCACTCCTATACATGCCAAAGTAGAAGCTCATTTTCAATACCTTCCAAATTATAAAAAGAGCTTGCCGCAAAAGTTGATCCTGAAGTTGGTCTAGGCTTATGGTTTTAAGATGCATTGGACTTAGGACTGCAAGATCGAAAGCTGCATTATTTCCTTTGGGAAATCGGTCACTTATGGATGTTATGAGTGAATCCAGATAGAATATGAAAATAACACGACGGTTATATTTATACTCGATACCGCAGGTAAAGAGTATATTGAGTTTGTGCAATGTCCGTCATGGTGTCTGTCCGTCTGTCCGTCTGTCTGTCTGTCCGTCTGTCCGTCTGTCCGTCTGTATGAACGCAACTTTTTTCCACACCCTTCAAGCTAGAGACTTGAAACTTTCCAAATCTCTTTATCTATGGGATAGTAAATTAAAGTGTCAAGATGGGGGTTCTACGATAACTGGGGGGCTGGCAAATCGATAAATTCGATAACTCAAAACCGATAAATCCACATATTTCGCACATCCTTACAGCTAGAAGTACCAAATTTGGTAAGAAGATAGCTACTAGCAACCCCCAAAAACTGCATCAAAAATTTTGGAGCCACGCCCCCCATTCCGCCCCCCAGCCCCACCGCATTTTAAAGTCAAAAAAACCCTATATCTCCCACAGTTTTTGAGCTATAGCCACCAAATTTGGTGCCAAGATAGGTGATGATGACCCCTCAAAAACTGCATCAAAAGATTGGATGCCACGCCCACCAATACCGCCCTAGCCACCCCCATTTGCCCCAACGCTTCGTCAAAAACGGGAATGCGTGTATCTTCCAGAGTTGTGGAGCTAGAGCCTCCAAATTTGGTGGGAAGATAGCTGGTAACGACCCCCAAAAAACTGCATCAAAGTTTTGGAGCCACGCCCTCCATTTCGCCCCCCTTTCCCCAATTTTTACAATTTTCGAGCTAGAGTCACCAAATTTTGTATGAAGATAGCAATTGACATTTCAGAAAGATCTGCATCAAAAATATGGATTCCACGCCCACCCATACCGCCCCCAGCCCCCCTTTCCCCACTTATTACAAATTTCGAGCTAGAGTCACCAAATTTGGTATGAAGATAGCAATTGACATTTTACAAAGATCTGCTTCAAAAATTTGCATGCCACGCCCACCCTTACCGCCCCCAGCCCCCCTTTCCACACTTATTACAAACTTCGAGCTAGAGTCACCAAATTTGGTATATAGATAGCAATTGAAATTCCACAAAGATCTGCATCACAAATTTGGATGTCACGCCCACCCTTACCGGCCCCAGCCCCCTTTCCACACCTTTTACAAACTTCGAGCTAGAGTCACCAAATTTGGTATGAAGATAGCAATTGACATTCCACAAAGATCTGCAACAAAAATTTTGATGCCACGCCCACCCAAACCGCCCCCAGCCCCCCCTTTCCCCACCTTTTACAAATTTTGAGCTAGAGTCAACAAATTTGGTATGAAGATAGCAATTGACATTTCAGAAAGATTTGCAACAAAAAATTTTGATGCCACAACTACCCATACCGCCCCAGCCCCCCCTTTCCCAACCTTTTACAAACTTTGAGCTAGAGGCACCAAATTCGGTATGAAGATAGCCGGTGGCATCCCCATCTGCATCGGAGAATCTTTTAGGGCAGCGTACAACCCTGCCGCATCCGTACCCCTTTGCATTCAGGCCTCTTTTTACCGGTTTTTATTCTGGTATCGAGTATGCCGCAGTCGGTTGCGTCCGACTGCAACGTTTCCCCTTGTTTTCTGTTGTCGTGAATGGAGATTTTGTTCTTCTAGTTTGCTTTTCAACAACTCTAGGCACGCAAATATTGAATGAAGCATTTTCAGCCAACTTTTCACACTCTTTAAAAATCTTTTCAAATTCTACTTCAGATGTTGCTCTATGTTTTTCAAAAACATTTAAAATATGATTTAGGTGTTCTCTGCATTTAATTATATTGTTGTTTTTGGCCTGCAATAAATTCACCACTGGTTGGAGAAGACTGTAGTATTTTTCAATTATGCACATGCACATTAGAAAAACGCTTTTAGTAGCAGCACTGTGTAGCTGAAAGACAACTTTTCTTGTTGCAGCATTGCCTTCTGTGCACATTTTTTCCAATCCATCTATTATATCGCAATAAAAGAATTAAAAATCGCTCATAATGTTGTACTTCTCGGACCAACGTGTTTCGCAAAACGAATGTACATTTGGGGCGTATTCTGCGAATGAGAAACTCTTTTAAAAAATGTATAATATCTTTAATGGTAGAAATGGTATTTCGGATTTCGGGGACCGAATTAAGATCATTGACAACCAAATTGAGACGATGACTGGCGCAATGGATAAAAAACTTTTAGAAATGTGCCTTTTTAATCTTTTTTGTACACCACTAGTCTTGCCTGCCTATGTAGCGCACCCGTTGACGCCAAGCCCGACACATTTTGCTGGATCTAAGTCTTATTGTGCAATAAAAGCTTTGATATTGTCGGCGATGGTTTCTGCATCCATTGTCATCAGTTCGACAAAACCAACAAATTCCTCACGAATAATCTGTTTAATGTGGTCGAAAAATCTGATTCCTATGAAAAGCTGCTCTTTTCCAGCCGCGTCTGCAGTCTCGTCCGCCAAGATGCTGTAGGCAGAAGCTGTCTTTAAATCTGTGCAAATGTAATTTCGGATTATTTTCCCCAAATGTCCAAAATTCATTCTGGATTTGTGGATTCGTGTACGTGGCGTTTTTTTTCCATCCACAAAATGTTTTTTTAGTGCCCCATCCCCAGCTGATATTTTCATCATTAAAAGATCATGCAAAACACCTTTAAAATAGTGTAAAGATGAAGAAATATTTATTAAAGTTTTTGTTAAATACTTGTATTACCTTCATCAATGTATTACCTTCGAAATGTTAGCAAAATGCTCCTTTCAACAGGCGTGAGTATACCAACCATGGCTTATACAATTCCAGCCAGGGCCAATTAAATTTTCTTTTTAAGTGAGTGGCATCAGCTGCAAAATTATAATTTTGGTCGGGCTGCCAACAATTCTTTAAGAGCTCCGTTTTCTGCTCCGCTTTCATCGTGCTAACTAAGGACACCCAATATCGTTTGCATGGCAATCATCCACCGCAATGTCTCCATCGCGGCTCTATCCACTTGAGCTGCTGCTACTCGGGCTCAGTCTTCTTTTTAATTTCGCTAAAAAAAACACATACGTATTTAAAAACTTTATTAAAATTACTTTACGCAGAAAAACCAATACGTACCTGTAGTGTTATGAAAAAAGTTTGTAATATCCATATTACTATTCCCAATGAAACTTATTCAAACTTATTCCTAATCTTCTTCTCTCAATAATGGTAAACAGCTTATTCGCAAATATGATAGGGCCAGCAAAATATCAAAAGCTATTGATGGTGAAAAAACGATCGGCAAATACTATTTCGCAGATAACCGATATATATGGCATGGTTTATAGCCTGTTTCCACTACGGTCGCGTCCACGTCCGCGTTAACAATTTATCGAAAATTTGTAATGGTATTTCCATTGTGTTTTTCAGCCAATATGAACGCGACTTTTTCCCATACCTAACTTCCTATGGTTTTTGTATAGGCTTTAACGCGCGCTCATTGATTTTCGGACGCGGATGTGCCTATTAGTTCATACTTAATAGGTGTGTTCGATAGCTGCACTAGTTCACAAAAAAGCATTATAAAGCTGCACTTTTTTAAAACACTAAACTGTTCTGCCCTGTGTTTTTAGTGTGCCCTGACTTTTCTAAAAACTATATAGATAATATTTTCATTTAAATAAAATTTATTTAATTTTTTATGATAATGTACCAACGCATAAAAAAACATCGCCGACAGTAGGTTAGGGCAGCTGCCCCGTAAGCCCCCCCCTGAATACGCCCTTGGGGGTACGGATGCGGATGAAGTGCACGCTGCGGTAAAGATTCTCCGATGCAGATAGGGATGCCACCAGCTGTATTCTTTCCAAATTTGGTGACTCTAGCTCAAAGTTTGTAAAAGGTTGGGGTGTAATAAGTAACATCTTGTTACTTTGAGGTTCGCTTATTCAATGTCTTTATTGAAATCAAAATATATTCTTGGCTTATGCCTAACATTTATAAACTTATGCTGTTATCAGTTAACAGCTACAAAGAGAGGGAGAGCGATTGTACTCATACGTTTGGCTAAAGTGCAAGCGCGGCGTTTCCCGTAGGGCAACGGTCTCACGCTTGCGTGGCCTTCTAAAGAGGCTTCATATGACTTACACGCGCAGACCATATGTATGTATGTGCTTTGGTATGCGCATACATATATATGTTTATGCTGAGCGTGTTTAGGTTAATTTATACTTGCAACAAAGTGTTACAAGTTACGTTTTATATATATTTGAAATAACATATATGAATACACTACACCTCCTTTTTAAAAAATAACGTAATATTATGAATATGTAGTTATTTATAGTATACATGAATGTAATTTTTAGAAATATAAAAATTGAATAATATAAAACTATAAATGTGTAAAAATTTAGTGTTATAATTAGCTGCTTTTTTTTTAAATGATTTTTTTCTTTTTTTTTTCTTATATAAGTTTTATATGTATACAGCTGATCAGACCGTTTTAAAATAATTTTTTTCTTAAATTATTTTAATTTTTTTTCGTATGTATTAATTTTATATTACACATATATATATTATCCTAATTTTATATAAAAATATATATATATTTTTATTTTTTTTTTTATTTTTTTTTTTATTTATTTTATTTATTTTTATTTATTTTATTTTTTTTACTTATTGTTGTGTAGTACGTTTTGCTCTAAATATTTTTGATTATTAATTAAAAAGATGGTAAAAGTATTTCAGATGGTTGTTATTTTATATTATTTTCGTTTCGTTTTTTGAAATATATTTTAATTTTTTTTTTTATATTATCATTTTATATTTTATTTATTTTTTTTTTTTTTTAGATTATGATGTTATCTCTTTCTCCTATGTTTTTTTTTTTTTTTTTTTTATTTTTGTTTTTTATTTTGTTTTTCTGTCTGGTGGTGTTGTGTAGAAGACGTTTTACTGTCAATCTTTGCACGAGTAAGTCAGTGTAGAATTTGTATTTTCAGTTTCTATGTCCGTGATGAACGTCTTCATTGGACTAAACTAGAATATAAAGAATTCCTTAAGTTGGAATATTACTTATTAATTGTAGAAATTATTGCTTCTTGTACTTTTATTTATTTGGGTCACCGGCTTGAGTAGCTACTCTTTTATACATTATTGCCCATATATTTGAAATTATCTATTGAAATTGATTCAATGATATTTCTGCTCGGTGCCACTTGAGTTTGCTGATTGTAAGTATACCGGCCCCCTTTTCGAGCCTTTGGAAAAATTGACCTAAGTTGATAACTCCATTAGTATACAAATCGCTAACTTCAATTCTTGCGATAACTTTATTTCCTTGTTTTAATAAACAATTTGGATTTTGTTATACGCAAGGTCACTACTTTTCTTATTCCGTCATTTGTGATGACGTTGGGCTTAGAAGCTTTTCAAGATTTTGCCTAAGCAAAGATTCTTGTTATATTCCTGCGCAGGATAATTTTGTCTACTGTATTGCCTGGTAGTGACTCTCAGGACTTTATTTCGTTAGTCTATTTTTTGTAATTTGAATATTGTTATCCTAGAACGGGCATCTGTATCAAAATTGTCTTTTCTATTTTATGTGCCTGGAAGGGCTTTATTTGGGCTAATAATGTGAGTTATTTAAAAAAAAAAATATTTTTCAATTAGAAATTTAATTATGTAAAGTGAATAAAAACACGGAAGGTGTTTGTGAGAGTTTAAAATTATTGTCAGTTTTAACTAAAGCATAATCTTTTCTGATTTCAAAAACTATTTTGTAAATTAACTTTAAGTTTCAAGTGGTATAGTCAGTATCAAATGTTTGTACGTCAGTTATGTTTCACAAGAATGGCCAGAGGGCGATGCGATTACTTTGACCTTGCACGCATCTTTTTGCGCTTACGTCTCAAGCTTCGCATACGCTTCTTACGGCACTTAGTGGTCATTTTTTTCGATTCGAGAACGGTCAGGGAATTTATACTTATATGTTTTTTCTTTTTGTTCTTTCTTATTTATAAAATGTGTTTGCTTCATAATAAAAATTTTTTTTATTTATTTATATTTCGCGTAACTAGCGTAATGCGCAAGATGGTTACTTTTGGTAATTTTTTTTCCGTTTATTATATGTTTACATCCCTATTGTATGTCATATTGATTGCCTGTCTATGTGTTGTATGGCTTTACGGGCCATACGCTACTACCGGGCAACTAAGATGTCGCTCAGTATTACAATTTTCTTATATTTACATACGTATGTGTGTATTAATATATACTTATATTTATTTATTTATTTATTTTTTTTACAACCAGCACTTGTGGTGCATCTAGTTGAATTTCAGGTATTATTTTTATAGTCAGCTTGCTGATTCGCCGGTTGGGGTCTTCTTGCCAGGATCTGATGGGGCGCCGGTGTCCGTGGCCCAGCTTGATGCGCTGGGCGATGCCGGTGCTGGTCTTCGCACAAGCTGTTGTTAGTATTGGCAGTGACTAACGTGCTGTTCCTGTTGCCGTTATTCATTGTTGCTGTTGCTGCTGATGCTGTTGTCGTCGGCTCAAAGGTTTATCTTTTATCCCTCGTGGCTGTAGATGTTAGTGTCCCTCGTTGTTGTAGTGGACTTTTTTTTGTTTTTTATCCCTCGTGGATGTAGAGGACTAGCAGACCGCTGTCCTCCGCATTAAATTTAAGTGGCTGGTGCTGGCTACACAGGCATCTCCTCGTTCGTTTTTTTTTTTTTTTTTTGATTTTCGTTTGATTATTAATTATTGAGTAATAATTTGTTAAATTTTGTTTGCTTTCATCCATTATAGTTCATAATATTATGGATTGCACTTTTAAGTTGTTGAACATGAACATGAACATGAATGTATAACCAAAATGTTTTATATTTTGTTTGTTTGTTTGTAAAAGTTAACTATTTAATTTACAAGACCTTTTTGATCTCACATGAATGTATTAACCAAAATGTTTTATATTTTGTTTGTTTGTTTGTAAAAGTTAATTATTTAATTTACAAGACCTTTTTGATCTCACATCGTTATCGTTTTATTTTCGTACATAACAAGCACTGTATTATTTATTATTACATTTTTCGTACATAACAAGCACTGTGTTATTTATTATAACATTTTTATTTTATACTTCGCCGTTCGAAGTCACATGTCACGGTCGCCATGTAATAAGTAACATCTTGTTACTTTGAGGTTCGCTTATTCAATGTCTTTATTGAAATCAAAATATATTCTTGGCTTATGCCTAACATTTATAAACTTATGCTGTTATCAGTTAACAGCTACAAAGAGAGGGAGAGCGATTGTACTCATACGTTTGGCTAAAGTGCAAGCGCGGCGTTTCCCCGTAGGGCAACGGTCTCACGCTTGCGTGGCCTTCTAAAGAGGCTTCATATTACTTACACGCGCAGACCATATGTATGTATGTGCTTTGGTATGCGCATACATATATATGTTTATGCTGAGCGTGTTTAGGTTAATTTATACTTGCAACAAAGTGTTACAAGTTACGTTTTATATATATTTGAAATAACATATGAATACTAAGGGGGGCTGGAGGCGGTATGGAAGGGTGTGACATTCAAATTTTTGCTGCAGATCTTTGTGGAATGTCAATTGCTATCTTCATACCAAATTTGGTGACTCTAGCTCGAAGTGTGTAAGAATTGTGGAAGGAGAGCTGGGGACGGTATGGGTGGGCGTGGCATCCAAATTTTTGCAGCAGATCTTTGTGGGATGCCACCGGCTATCTACCTTCCAAATTTGGTGACACTAGCTGTAAGTTTGTAAAAGGTGTTGGAAAGGAGGATGGGGGCGGTATGGCATCCAAATTTTTGATGCAGGTCATCGGGGGTCGTTGCCAGTTATTTTCATACCCAATTTGGTGGCTCTAGCTCAAAATACTACGCAAACCAGTTTTTTTTAATGGTGGGGGTTGTGGCTGGGGGTGGTATGGGTGGGCGTGGGTTGGTACCAGGTATCTTCTAACCAAATTTGGTAGCTTTAGCTCAAAAACTGTGGTAGATACACGCATTCCCGTTTTTAAAGAAGCGTTTGGGCAGCTGGGGCTGGCTAGGGCGATATGGGTAGCAGTTTTTTAGTGGTCATCATCACCTATCTTGGCACTAAATTTGGTGGCTTTAGCTCAAAAACTGTGGAAGTTAAGGCGTTTCTGATTTCAAAATAAGGGGGGCCTGGGGGCGGAATGAATGGGCGTGGCTCCAAAACTTTGATGCAGTTCTTTGGGGGTCGTTGCCAGCTATCTTCCTACCAAGTCTGCTGGCTCTAGCTCCACAACTCTGGAAGATACACGCATTCCCGTTTTTGACGAAGCGTTGAAGCGGATGGGGGCGGCTAGGGCAGTACTGCCACGCCCAACCATTCTGTCCCCCTTTCCCCACCTTATACAAACTTTGAGCTAGAGTCACCAAATTTGGTTTGAAGGTAGCAATTGACATTACACATAGATCTGCATCAAAAATTTGGATGACACGCCCA
>JAEIGR010000254.1:0-35783 GCA_018904305.1 Scaptomyza montana | reverse complement strand
TTGTCAACTATAATCAGCTGACATAAAATCCAATTTAATTAAAATTAAAATAAAAATTTAAATTTGAAATTATAATTAAGTAAAATAAAATTATATATAAATCTGAAAGTAAGTTTAGGTAAAAAATTTATAAAGTTAACGTTAAAGCTCTGGGAAGTTCAACAATAAAATTAGTGGTCCAACATTTGTGCGTGGATTGGGAAAAACCCAGAAAACCCAATCAGACCAGCGTTAGATAAGTAATTAGTGGTTACGATTAGATAAAGCAAAAGGATCGATCTTTTTAGTACTGGAGTTGAGGCCTCCAAGGAGACAAGAGAATAAAGTTTGTTATAGTCAGAACATATAACCCGAAATGGTTCATGAATTAAATAGTTGCTCAAGCAACGATCAAGGCTAAGGGGTAAAAAGTTACGTGAAGATCTAATTGGGACATTAAATTTAATTCGACTCAAAAGAACTGATGAGTCGATTTCACCATTAAGTAGGTTAGTAATAAATAATACTCCATGCATAGTTCTACGGTTTAACAGGGAGGAAGATTAATCAAAAGGAGTCTACTTGAATACGGGGAAGTCTACTCCAGGAACCCAGTTAAAACTTCTAAGGGCAA
Organism: Scaptomyza montana; assembly: GCA_018904305.1. Classification (NCBI taxonomy): domain Eukaryota; kingdom Metazoa; phylum Arthropoda; class Insecta; order Diptera; family Drosophilidae; genus Scaptomyza; species Scaptomyza montana. The sequence continues at coordinate 35,170 of JAEIGR010000254.1, read as the reverse complement.
ATAGAAACAAGTGGAAACGTTGCAGTCGGACGCAACCGACTGGGGCATACTGATACCAGTATTAAACCGGTAAAAAGAGGCCTGATTGCAGAGGGGGTGGATGCGGCAGGGGTGTACGCTGCCTTAAAGATTTTCCTATGCAGATGGGGATGCCACAAGCTGACTTCTCGTTCCAAATTTGGTGACTAGCTCAAAGTTTGTATAAGGTGGGGAAAGGGGGGGCTGGGGTCAGTATGGGTAGTTGTGGCATCAAAATTTTTGATGCAGATCTTTTGTGAAATGTCAATTGCTATCTTCATACCAAATTTGGTGACTCTAGCTCGAAGTTTGTAAAAAAGTGGGGAAAGGGGGCTGGGGGCGGTATGGTGGGCGTGGCATCCCAATTTTTCATGCAGTTCTTTGTGAAATGTCAATTGCTATCTTCATACCAAATTTGGTGACTGTAGCTCGAAATTTGTAAAAGTTGGGAAAGGGGGGGGCTGGGGGCGGTATGGGTGGTAGTGGCATCCAAATTTTTGATGCAGATCTTTGTGGAATGTCAATTGCTATTTTCATACCAAATTTGGTGACTCTAGCTCAAAAGTTTGTAAAAGTTGGGAAAGGGGGGCTGGGGGCGGGTATGGGTGGGCGTGGCATCCAAACTTTTGATGCAGATCTTTCTGAAATGTCAATTGCTATCTTCATACCAAATTTGGTGACTCTAGCTCGAAGTTTGTAAAAAGTGGGGAAAGGGGGCTGGGGGCGGTATGGGTGGGCGTGGCATCCCAATTTTTCATGCAGATCTTTGTGAAATGTCAATTGCTATCTTCATACCAAATTTGGTGACTGTAGCTTGAAATTTGTAAAAGTTGGGAAAGGGGGGCTGGGGGCGGTATGGGTGGTAGTGGCATCCAAATTTTTGATGCAGATCTTTGTGGAATGTCAATTGCTATTTTCATACCAAATTTGGTGACTCTAGCTCAAAGTTTATAAAAGTTGGGAAAGGGGGGCTGGGGGCGGTATGGGTGGGCGTGGCATCCAAATTTTGATGCAGATCTTTCTGAAATGTCAATTGCTATCTTCATACCAAATTTGGTGACTCTAGCTCGAAAATTGTAAAAAGTGGGGAAAGGGGGGCGAAGTGGAGGGCGTGGCTCCAAAACTTTGATGCAGATTTTTGGGGTCGTTGCCAGCTATCTTCTTATCAAATTTGGTGGCTTTAGCTCCACAACTCTGGAAGATACACTCATTCCCGTTTTTGACGAAGCGTTGGGGTGGATGGGGGCGGCTAGGGCAGTATCGGTGGGCGTGGCATCCAAACTTTTGGTGCAGTTTTTGGGGGGTCATCATCACCTATCTTGGCACCAAATTTGGTGGCTATAGCTCAAAAACTGTGGGAGATTAAGCCATTTCTGATTTCAAAATGCGGGGGGCTGGGGGCGGAATGGGGGGCGGGCTCCAAAATTATTGATGCAGTTTTTTAGGGGTTGCTAATAGCTATCTTCTTACCAAATTTGGTACTTCTAGCTGTAAGGATGTGCGAAATATGTGGATTTATCGGTTTTGAGTTATCGAATTTATCGATTTGCCAGCCCCCCAGTTATCGTAGAACCCCCATCTTGACACTTTAATTTACTATCCCATAGATAAAGAGAATTGGAAAGTTGCAAGTCTCTAGCTTGAAGGGTGTGGAAAAAAGATGCGAACATACAGACGGACAGACGGACAGACGGACGGACACCATGACGGACATTGCACAAACTCAATATACTCTTTACCTTCGGTATCGAGTATAAAAATTTCTTCTGCACAGATTCAATTCTTTCCTGGTGAATCGAGTATTGTGGATCCATACTCCAGGATGGGACGTACTAGGGATGTATAAAGCGTTTTAGTGGTGTAGGGATCGTTAAACTCTTTCGACCACCGCTTGATGAAGCCAAAGACATTAATGGCCTTATTAACCATAGACGAAATATGAGAGTCAAACTTTAGCTTAGGATCAAGAATAATGCCTAAATCTTTAATTTCAAACACGCGGTCAAGTGGTGAAGCATCAAGCAAGTAGTGAGCAGTATGAGGGGTACTTCTACAAAAAGACATGACTTACATTTTGAACTGTTTAAATTGAGTAAGTTAAAACCACACCAGGCCGACAGCGCACACAAATCCGACTGTAGTAAGTTGCACAGAGAAGCATCATTGTAGGTGAAACATAGTTTTACATCATCAGCAAACATATAAACAAAAGAGTTAGTAATAACAGCTGGAAGATCGTTAATAAACAAATTAAATAGCAAAGGTCCAAGGTGACTACCTTGGGGAAAACCAGAGGTAACTAAAATAGGTTTAGATACCGACGACTTAAAAACAACTTTTTGTGTTCGGCCACACAAGTACTCCGAAAGCCACAATAAAAGTTTTGATGGAAATCCGATAATATTCAATTTATGAAGCAACAGAGAATGACTAAGCGAATCAAATGCCTTATTAAAATCGTTGTAAACAACGTCAGTTTGCATTTTTTCCTGAAACCCTTTAATAACAAGCGATGTGAATTCAAGAAGGTTAGTGGTAGTTGATCTACGCCTAACAAAACCGTGTTGATAAGGCGATATAATTGAACTACATCCTTGTTGCAGTTGAGAACAAATAATTTTTCAAAGACTTTTGGAATGGCATACAACTTGTATATACCCCTATAATTTTTAACGTTTGACTTTGAAGAATTTTTATGGAGTGGAATTATAAAGGATTCCTTCCATAAATCAGGAAACACAGTTGAGTCAACAGACAAGTTAAATAATTTATTTAAGGGCTTACAAAGTGAATCGGCGCAGTATCTAAGAATACAACCTGGCACTTCATCAGGACCAGGCAAGTAGCTAGGTTTGATAGAATTCACTCAGGAGCGTAGACTCAGTAATTACTGGGACATATATGCAATTTGACGCTTGAACTTGAAAAGGATAGGAATTACTACTACTATATAAATTCGATGAGTACACTGATTGAAAATACTCAGCAAATAGATCGGCTACTGCCTGCTACTGAGGAAGGCAAGCAAGAAGACTTACGTTTAGAGTTAACAAATTTATAAAACTGTTTAGGGTCACGTGAAAAGTTTAGTCTACAACGATTAAGATAATTATTATAACATGTGTTAACAGAAAGAAAACTAGATTTTGCTACTGAATATGAAGATAAATCTAAAGTAGTTCCCGATTTTTTTAAATTTTTTATATGATCTTGTCTTCACGTTTTTCAATTTCGATAGTTCCCTCGTAAACCATGGTGGTTTATTATCACTTGAAGAACAAGTGAGGGGAACCCAAATATCCAAAAAGCGAATTCAAGGTCCTATAAAATATGGCTATGGCAGTTTCTATATCACTACAAGAATAAAGGCGAGACCAATTAGTATGTTGAAGTAGATAATTTAATTTACTAAAATTAGTTTAACGAAAACAACGGGTTTTTGAAGAACTTTTAGATGGCGGACTAAGGCTAAGAATTTCAAAGGATAGTTCTAAGGTTGGATGGTAGGTATCTTCCGGAAGCACTAGAGGAGGTATTCTACTAGTATTACAGCAATCTGAGTCTGAAACGAATATCAAGTCCAACATTCTACCACTACAGTTGTGCACCCTGTTAACTTGCGATAGGCCTAACTCCAGTAGGCCATCGATAAAATCATCAGAAGTGACTGGTAATGCTGCCGAAGATGTGTCATTTGCAGACCATACAACATGTGGCAGATTAAAATCACCAACCACTATCAGATTATCCATATCTGTCAACAATGACGAAACAAGTTGCAGGGCACTCAGATGGGATGAGTAAATGTTAATATTAGAATGGGGAGGAATATAAGAACAATCTGTAATCTTCTATATATATAAAAGAGTTTGTCCTGATGAGAATGGAAGAGCCACAGCCTAAACGAAAAGAGCTAGAAGGCTGAAATTTTCACACAATTTTCCATGCAGGTAAGGAGCACTAAGAAGGAATTTTTATTTGGACAACTCCTTCAGTACCTCCCATACGATTTGGAGCACTTTTTACCCATATTAAAAAACAAATTACAATTACAACAAGTACCCATTCCACTACTGTCGCCTGATTGTCCACAAGCTGAGAGTTTGATCGCGAGCGAGAATACAAAAACAAAACAAATGCGCAGTGACGCCTTCGAAAAACAAAAATGCAACGACTGCCGGTACCAGTATTAAAACTGGTAAAAAAGGAGGCCTGATTGCAAAGGGGGACGGATCCGGCAGGGGTGTACGCTGTCTTAAAGATTCTCCGATGCAGATGGGGTTGCCACCAGCTGTCTTCCTTCCATTTTTGGTGACCATAGCTCAAAGTTTGTAAAAGGTATGGAAAGGAGGGCTGGGGGCGGTATGTGTAGTTTTGGCATCCAAAAGTCGTTGCCAGCTATCTTCCTACCAAATTTGGTGACTTTAGCTCCACAACACTGGAAGAAACACGTTGGGGTGGATGGGGGCGGCTTGGGCAGTATTGGTGGGCGTGGCATCCAAACTTTTGATGCAGTTTTTGAGGGGTCTTCATCACCTATCTTGGCACCAAATTTGGTGGCTAAAGCTCAAAAACTGTGGGAGATATGGGATTTTTGACTTAAAATGCGGGGGGCTGGGGGCGGAATGGGTGGGCGAGGCTCCAAAATTTTTTATGCAGTTTTTTGGGGGTTGCTGAAGATAGCTATCTTCTCACTAAATTTGGTACTTCTAGCTGTAAGGATGTGCGAAATATGTGGATTTATCGGTTTTAAGTTAACGATTTGCCAGCCCCCCAGTTATCGTTGAACCCCCATCTTGACACTTTAATTTACTATCCATAGATAAAAAGAATTGGAAAGTTTCAAGTCTCTAGCTTGAAGGGTGTGGAAAAAAGATGCGAACATACAGACGGACGGACATTGCACAAACTCAATATACTCTTGACCTTCGGTATCAAGTATAAACACCCAAAAATACCAAAATTATGAATGATTCCAAAATACCAAAAATACCGATATACAAAAATGACCAATAAATACAGATTTAAGCTTAGTACGCAGGAACTAGAAATATTTCTAGCTGTGGCAAACTCCATATAAAAAAAAAACGTTAGAAATAATTTCTGGACATAATTTCTAGAGATATTTCTAATGAGTAGCTAGAAATGTATACTCAAAAAATGTTGAGAGTTGCCACATCGATTACATTGAAGTGGATCGTGTGGATTGCATTGAACAGCTGAATTTCTGCTAGAAAAAATGAGCAGCACATTATTTCTAGGCGTCAATTGTGAAATGGAGGGAATTTTCAGTGGCAAAAAAAATAAAACTCGTGTAAAACAAATTTTAAACGACGATAAGATAAAATGAATCAACGCAGTGAGGAAAAACAATTGACTTTGGGACCTTACACACGCAAAGCATATGGATGCAAATTTTATTAAAGCTGCTTGGGAATCAATGGCAATTAAATGTAATCACAAGTGTGCCCGTATTACTCTTTTACCTTTTCGTTTTGCCATTTTTTTTGCGTTTTTGGGATTTTTCCGGTATTTTTAAGGGGCACATAGGGTCCTAGGATACACACTGGAATAATGTGTAAATATCGATCAGAAATAATTCTAGTTCCTGCGTACTAAGCTTTATCACAAAATTACGGAGAATTAAAGAAAAAAACGTTGAAAAAATACAGAAAAATGAAGAGAAATACACGAAAATTAAGAGAAAAATAAGAATTGGAATTACAGAGAAATACAGAAGCAGTAAAAAACAGAATTATGCGGAATAATTTAGAAAAATTAAATTCAATTGTAGATTTGATTTACGTCCTTTTTGTATCCATACAAAATAGCGATAGTTCAATAAAATAATTTTATTTTATTTATTAAAGTATGCAATCATTTCATTAATCTTTTGTTATGACGTTGTAACGTAAGACTATCGTCCTTAAACCAACTTTACAGACAACAATTTTTTACCAATTAAATGGTTTAAGGGTATAAATATAGCTTTTTGAAAATTGTTATACACATGGATCTCAAAAGTACATATTTCTAGGGAAAAGCTTCACTCCTATATTCCTAATTACTAAATCTGTGGAAGTGACAAGGACTATATTTTTAAAGTATCATAAACGACTAACTCAATTTTTTGAAAATTTGTGTGAAATTTATTCGCCGAGATAAAATATTTGTTCATACATTCTATTTTCCCTATCATCACTCCTTATTGATTCTTCAAAAGTTGGTAAATTGCTTAAAATTATTTCTTATTTAGATCTCTCATTTGCCTGATCAGGAAATACATTCACTTAGAAATTTTATATACCTTTCTGAGTACTCCACTTTTAAATTCTGCAATTTATGAATGCCGACACATAGCAGCAAGGACATTGCCCAATACCAATAAACTCTTATTCTTTGATATCAAAGTATAATAACATACTGCTGGTTTTAACATACGTTCTGCTCGTAAATAACAGCAAAAAGCGCTCTATAGTTCCCCAGTCCGAAATCTGAACGCTCTCTGTTGCTCTCGCAATTCCAGTTTTTGCTCCTGGAAAAGCCGCCAAATAATCAGCTGTGTTCGACGACTCAGCTACAGCTTCATTCGACTGATGTACTTGGCGAAGCAAACAATTACAATAATGCTTTGCCTTACAGAAAGGGTTTGGAGCTTCAATTGTACTTATGCAGAAAAAAAACAACAAAAATAATAATAATAAAAAAGCTATTCCTTGGGGGCTGACGTTTTAATTGAACTATATTTATGCAGCCAATTGCCATTTTATTTATATAGCGATAAGGATAAGCGGACGCGACGTGCGCCCATAAATTTTGCACTTCACTCCACGTTCCCCATCTGATAACTATAGCCGGCAAATGGTGCTCAAATCGCGTATCGATTTATGATGTAGGCGAGCCCACAAGTCAAGAAGTCGTTAACCGTTTTTAGCAAAATAAAACGGGCAACAAAAACAGATAAAACAAAATTTAACAATGAAAAAAAGATTATTTTCCATGCTGAAAATGGCATACCCATGTTACATCTAATTACATATATGTACATTAAAAATTTAATTTTCAAAAGCAATCGATATACCTTTTAAAAATAAAAAAAAATACCAAATATGAAACAATGAAACAATATTCGCAATTATAATATTTTGCGTGCACTATCGCAATCCAATGACCCAGACAAGCTATTTGCTCAACATTTGTTGGTGTAAGAGCGAATATTTCAGATTTTCACGTCGGCTTTTTATACCCTTAACCCATAAAATGGGTAAATAAGGGTATAATGGTTTTGTGCAAAAGTATGTAACAGGCAAAAGGAAGCATCTCCGACCCTATAAAGTATATATATTCTTGATCAGCATCAATAGCCGAGTCGATTTAGCCATGTCCGTCTGTCCGTCCGTCTGTATGAACGCGTGGATCTCAAAGACTACAAGAGCTAGAGACTTCAGATTTGGGATATAAGTTCTCCTATACCATGAGCAGAACAAGTTTGCTTCAAATTATCGATAACTATTCTGGTTTCCGATATACACATGGAATCGATAACAAAAAATATCGAATTTGGAAAATGTAAAAATGAGGGTTGAAAGAATGGGTAACAATAGATTTTTTCTGAAAATTTCGTCCAAATCGGTTAAGAAACACCGGAGATATCGAGCTTAATCGATTGAAGTTAAGTCAGTATACCAAAGTCTTATATAAATTTAATTTATTTTTTGCAACTGGGTTAAGGGTATCTACTAGTCGGGCTCTCCCGACTAGAGCCTTCTTACTTGTTTTTTTATCTGTCTGCGTTTTGTCTATACTTTTTGAGTATTGGTTTGTCTTCAATTTCAATATGTTCCTTTTTGGTGCCTTAGTGACCCATAAATCTTACCTACGGCGTTCACTTTGTATACCCTATAGCAATTTTAATGATTAAGTGGGAAAAAAATTAAATAAACAAAGTACGGTTAATAGCCTTGCATTTATTTTTTGTGAATGGATTGAAATGTTGGTATGTAGTTGGAAATATCGCACTTGGATGCAGGTTATTTATTAGTCTAACTTATTATTATTACTTTTTGTTGACTTTACAAAATGATATATGACTTGGTACTTAAATATCTGCTTTTCAGCTCAGCTTAACTTGGCTCATACTACATTTAAACTTTCAACTTCTTTGAATGATCATTTAAACAGTGCAAGAATTCCTCAGCTGTTAGTTTATTTTTTTATTGTTTTTCAATGCTTTCTCACTTGAATCTTCCAATTGCTATTCCTCCCTGTCTTAATGTTAAAGTCATTACTTTCACTGTTAAATCCTTTATTAAATTTCAATAATCCGACACATGTACTCTGATCAACAGCTCTTACTTGACTAACTTAATATTAAAAAATACCAAACTTAATAATATGCCTAATGGTAATTTTTAGCAACTTATTACACTTAAAGCCCCAGACCAGAACTTCATTGTTTTTCCATTTTGCAACTCGTTTTAATTGCAAGCCGACTAAAAAGGGCCACGTTATTGTGGGCAACCTAAATGTGTGGGATTCGATTGGAATGAGTCTAGTTGGGTTCGTTTGTGGTGGTTTAGGTTGGATGGTTATTGCTGATGCTGCCAGTTCTTTGACAGCGTAATATCTACTTATTATGTATACCGTGCCATAGCAATAGTTTTTTGGTTTAATTGCAACATTATTTTTGTTGACTTAACTCTTGAGGTACGCTTGAACTTATGTTGCCTCATGCCTCATTTTTATTATTGAGCATTTTAAATAAATTTTACTAAGCACTCATTGATTCTAAATCAGTGAGCATTCTTTTCACCTCTGTTTGTTTTGTGCGTATTGGTATGTCCGAAGTTGGCTTTTGAAGAGTTTTGCTATAGGCAAAAATGTCAATGTTTGTGTATTGAAGCAGATAAAAATCGAAAGCCAAAAAAGTACACAAAGAAACTTATATAATGAATCGAAAGACGTTGCACACTGGTTCCTGTTGAATGGGGAGGGCGGCCAAAATACTTCTAGTTGAGGTAGAGGCTTGAAACTTACCACAAAATTTTTATAAAATTATAGTAAGATCATGTATAAACGGATCGGACCACTATATCATATAGCTGAAATCAGGGGAACTATATCATATAGCTGTCATATGAACGGTCGGTTGTGATAACAAAAATAATAGACCAAAACAAATATAGTGGTAGATTTTCGGTTTGAAACTTATTCATTTTATAATTATTAGACTAACCCACATGAAGTAAGTAAATTTTTTTAAACTTTGGTGTAATTGATATTATTTATTTATTTGTTTATTGTCAACTATAATCAGCTGACATAAAATCCAATTTAATTAAAATTAAAATAAAAATTTAAATTTGAAATTATAATTAAGTAAAATAAAATTATATATAAATCTGAAAGTAAGTTTAGGTAAAAAATTTATAAAGTTAACGTTAAAGCTCTGGGAAGTTCAACAATAAAATTAGTGGTCCAACATTTGTGCGTGGATTGGGAAAAACCCAGAAAAACCCAATCAGACCAGCGTTAGATAAGTAATTAGTGGTTACGATTAGATAAAGCAAAAAGGATCGATCTTTTTAGTTCTGGAGTTGAGGCCTCCAAGGAGACAAGAGAATAAAGTTTGTTATAGTCAGAACATATAACCCGAAATGGTTCATGAATTAAATAGTTGCTCAAGCAACGATCAAGGCTAAGGGTAAAAAAGTTACGTGAAGATCTAATTGGGACATTAAATTTAATTCGACTCAAAAGAACTGATGAGTCGATTTCACCATTAAGTAGGTTAGTAATAAATAATACTCCATGCATAGTTCTACGGTTTAACAGGGAGGGGAAGATTAATCAAAAGGGAGTCTACTTGAATACGGGGGTAAGTCTACTCCAGGAACCCAGTTAAAACTTCTAAGGGCAAATAGAAACAAGTGGAAACGTTGCAGTCGGACGCAACCGACTGCGGCATACTCGATACCAGTATTAAACCGGTAAAAAGAGGCCTGATTGCAGAGGGGTACGGATGCGGCAGGGGTGTACGCTGCCTTAAAGATTTTCCTATGCAGATGGGGATGCCACAAGCTGACTTCGTTGCAAATTTGGTGACTAGCTCAAAGTTTGTATAAGGTGGGGAAAGGGGGGCTGGGGTCAGTATGGGTAGTTGTGGCATCAAAATTTTTGATGCAGATCTTTGTGAAATGTCAATTGTCTCTTTACCAAATTTGGTGACTGTAGCTCGAAATTTGTAAAAGTTGGGAAAGGGGGGCTGGGGGCGGTATGGGTGGTAGTGGCATCCAAATTTTTGATGCAGATCTTTGTGGAATGTCAATTACTATTTTCATACCAAATTTGGTGACTCTAGCTCAAAGTTTGTAAAAGTTGGGAAAGGGGGGCTGGGGGCGGTATGGGTGGTAGTGGCATCCAAATTTTGATGCAGATCTTTGTGGAATGTCAATTGCTATTTTCATACCAAATTTGGTGACTCTAGCTCAAAGTTTGTAAAAAGTTGGGAAAGGGAGGGCTGGGGGCGGTATGGGTGGGCGTGGCATCCAAATTTTTGATGCAGATCTTCCTGAAATGTCAATTGCTATCTTCATACCAAATTTGGTGACTCTAGCTCGAAAATTGTAAAAAGTGGGGAAAGGGGGGCGAAGTGGAGGGCGTGGCTCCAAAACTTTGATGCAGATTTTTGGGGGTCGTTGCCAGCTATCTTCCTACCAAATTTGGTGGTTCTAGCTCCACTACTCTCGAAGATACACGCATTTCCGTTTTTGACGAAGCGTTGCGGTGGATGGGGGCGGCTAGGGCAGTATTGGTGTGCGTGGCATCCAAACTTTTGATGCAGTTTTGGGGGTCATCATCACCTATCTTGGCTACCAAATTTGGTGGCTATAGCTCAAAAACTGTGGGAGATATAGCCATTTCTGATTTCAAAATGCGGGGGGCTGGGGGCGGATTGGGTGGGCGTGGCTCCAAAACTTTGATGACGATTTTGGGGGGTCGTTGCCAGTTATCTTCCTTCCAAATTTGGTGGCTCTAGCATCACAACCTAGAAGATACACGCATTCCCGTTTTTGACGAAGCGTTGGGGCGGATGGGGGCGGCTAGGGCAGTATTGGTGTGCGTGGCATCCAAACTTTTGATGCAGTTTTTGGGGGGTCATCATCACCTATCTTGGCACCAAATTTGGTGGCTATAGCTAAAAAACTGTGGGAGATATAGGCTTTTCTGATTTCAAAATGCGGGGGCTGGGGGCGGAATGGGGGCGTGGCTCCAAAATTTTTGATGCAGTTTTTTGGGGGTTGCTAGTAGCCATCTTTTTTACCAAATTTGCAAAAGGAAACGAATTTCCGCTTCTAAATGAATAAGTGCATACACAATTAAGTGAACAATGCGCTTGAAAATTTAAATTTCATAATTTTATGTACGTGTTTCACTTCGCACAGTGCACATTTTTTTTTCAAATTTGTGCGCCTTTGACAATTGATTTACGACCCAAGTAGCGTTTGTTATTGTTGTCAGTGTTGTTGTTGGGCCCGCACTGCAACTTTTCGTTGGTGACATTGATTTAAAAAAAAAAAACAACAACAGCATAACAAAACTTGGTGCGTCTCGAAAAAATTTCCCACACCAGAATATGTTATGGGGGTGGATTCGCCTACTTGCTGCTTATATAACTTAGACAAAACGTAACACACTAACATTATTGATATATTATTGATATACAATTTCGAATAAGCAAAGGGCGTTCACATAAGCGTGCGTGTTGCTCTTATGATAATCAGATAATTTGAAATCTCGCTCCGATCATGCTCCTTTGTTGTTGCTCATTAACGTTCACTCTATTTTATGTGCGCGCTTTGCATGTCAATCGTAAGGTTTAATTACCCTACCTCCTCCGCACACACACTAAATTAAAAGCTAAAGGCAATATACAATTCACTTAACTGCAGCCTCTTAGATATGTTTTGCGTTGATTCAGTGCGTGCTCTTTGTTTGACTTGCAGAGCGCGCGCATACATAAGAGAGTTAGCCGAAAAAGACAACAACGAAGGCGCATGATCGGAGCGAGATTTAAAAATAATTTGTCATCTAGCGCCGAACATGAAGAGCGATGCGCGAGCGTGTTCAAGTTTTAAGCTGCCTCTTTGGGTTTTGGACCAAAAGCGCTCAATTCATGATGCAGGTGTTGAATTGCCGACTATCAGCAAAACACGAGAATGAGCGAATCTGAAAACAAGTAAGAAGGCTTTAGTCGAGAAATCCCGACTTAAAGAAACCTGAACCCGTGTATTAAAATGACTTCCAGAAATGAGTTTTTATACTCGATACCGAAGGTAAAGAGTATATTGGTTTTGTGCAATGTCCTTCATGGTGTCTGTCCGTCTGTCCGTCCGTATGGTTGCAAGTTTTTCCACACCCTTCAAGCTAGAGACTTGAAACTTTCCAATTCTCTTTATCTATGGGATAGTTAATTAAAGTGTCAAGATGGGGGTTCTACGATAACTGGGGGGCTGGCAATTCGATAAATTCGATAACTCAAAACCGATAAATCCACATATTTCGCACATCCTTACAGCTAGAACTACCAAATTTGGTAAGAAGATAGCTACTAGCAACCCCAAAAAAACTGCATCAAAAATTTTGGAGCCACAACCCCCATTCCGCCCCCCGGCCCCACCGCATTTAAAAGTCAAAATAGCCCATATCTCCCACAGTTTTTGAGCTATAGCCACCAAATTTGGTGCCAAGATAGGTGATGATGACCCCTCAAAAACTGCATCAAAAGATTGGATGCCACGCCCACCAATACCGCCCTAGCCACCCCCATGTGCCCCAACGCTTCGTCAAAAACGGGAATGCGTGTATCTTTCAGAGTTGTGAAGCTAGAGCCTCCAAATTTGGTGGGAAGATAGCTGGTAACGACCCCCAAAAAACTGCATCAAAGTTTTGGAGCCACGCCCACCCATTCCGCCTCCAGCCCCCGCATTTTGAAATCAGAAAAACCTATATCTCCCACAGTTTTTGAGCTAGAGCCACCAAATTTGGTGCCAAGATAGGTGATGATGACCACCTAAAAACTGCATCAAAAGTTTGGATGCAACGCCCACCAATACCGCCCTAGCCACCCCCATGTGCCCCAACGCTTCGTCAAAAACGGGAATGCGTGTATCTTCCAGAGTTGTGGAGCTAGAGCCACCAAATTTGGTAGGAAGATAGCTGGCAAAGACCCCCAAAAATCTGCATCAAAGTTTTGGAGCCACGCCCTCCATTTCGCCCCCCTTTCCCCACTTTTTACAATTTTTGAGCTAGAGTCACCAAATTTGGTATGAAGATAGCAATTGACATTTCAGAAAGATCTGCATCAAAAATTTGGATTCCACGCCCATCCATACCGCTCCCAGCCCCCCTTTCCCCACTTTTTACAAACTTCGAGCTAGAGTCACCAAATTTGGTATGAAGATAACAATTGACATTCCACAAAGATCTGCATCAAAAATTTGGATGCCACGCCCACCCAAACCGCCCCCAGCCCCCCTTTCCCCACCTTTTACAAATTTTGAGCTAGAGTCACCAAATTTGGTATGAAGATAGCAATTGACATTTCAGAAAGATCTGCAACAAAAATTTTGATGCCACAACTACCCATACCGCCCCAGCCCCCCCCTTTCCACACTTATTACAAACTTTGAGCTAGAGTCACCATCTGCATCGGAAAATCTTTAAGGCAGCGTAAACCCCTGCCGCATCCGTACCCCTTTGCATTAAGGCCTCTTTTTACCGGTTTAATTCTGGTATCGAGTATGCCGCAGTCGGTTGCGTCCGACTGCAACGTTTCCACTTGTTTTTGACTTCATTTTAATATAAAATATCTCCTGTGTTTCGTAACCGATTTTGATTATTAATTTTCACAGAAGTTATAAAGTTATCCATAGATTTAACTCCTATTTTTACATTTTCGAAATAACAGACATGGCTATGTGGACTCGGCTGTCGAAGCGGATTTATGTGGTTGGAGATGCTTCTGTCTGCCTGTTACATACTTTTGCACAAATCAATTATACCCTTTTTACCCATTTTATGGGTTCAGGGTATAAAAATAATGTTATATTTTAGGCATGCTTTCAAAACAAAGTTTTCTTATATTTTGTAGTCACAGATAACAGAGAGAAGAACAAAGAAGAAGAAATATAACTGCAAATGGTACTCACTGCAAGCAGCATGCACAGCTGAGCGAATATATGCTGCAACACAAAGGCTGAGTTCAGGGAACTAAGCGGTTATCAAGCTGATTACTAAGCGCTTAGTGCAAATCGCTGAAAACTTGTGAACGCACTGCTTAGTTGATCAGCTGATTATCATTATCGATATGTAAATATTAGTCATTGCATGGTGTTTATCGACAGCTTCTTCAACACAAGTAAAAATGGCTCAAAATGGTACGTTCAATTGTTTTTGTTTATTTAGATATTATTATTAAAATCTAACAATTGGTTTATTTTATACAACTATTTACAGAAGAAGAAAGTACTAAAAACGTTTGGGAGTCATCCAAAACCAAACTTCTACTGAATGCGTACTTGGAACGGCTGTCGAAATTCCGTGATCCTAAAATAAAAAAAAATGGTTTGGCGTGAAATAACAGAAGAGTTGCAAAACCATGCGTACACAGATGTAAATCCAGAAGCCTTGGATCGCAAAATGCGAAATTTAAAACAAACATATAAGACGATCAAAGACAACAACAAGAAAACAGGTAGAGGCAGTTTGACTTGGCCATACTACACCATCATGGAGGTCATTTTTGCAGATGACTTGACTGTGAATCCAGGTGCAACGATATCAAGTTTTGAAGTTGCCGAATGTATGACTACACCGCATATGCAACTATCATCATGCATGCCACCATCTCCACAAATGCCACCATCTCCACAAATGCCACCATCCCCGCAAATGCCACCATCTCCGCAAACGCCACCATCACCCGACGAAGCACATTTAACGGACACAACGCCTAAAAATACAGTTTGTTCCTCTTATCGCCAACGCAAAGAAATGATTGAAATAGAGAAAAAGAGAGTAACTGCCCTTGAGCGAATTGAAGTTCAATTGGCGGAGTCCGTAAGAGTTCAGAAAGAACGCAACGAAATTTTAAAAAACATATTTGAAAAAATGTAAATTATCTTATTATTACTAGTTTATTTTGTTTTTCATTCATTTCGTATTGTTATTTTTATTGAAATGAATTCATAAAATACATGTCGTATTAAAATAAACTGTTCATCAAATCGTTTCTTTTTTGTTGTGCAATAACACTGGAACTATTTTCGAGTGTTATACTCTGTGAAGACTGGTCATCCATCGCATCCATTTCCTCATCAAAATCAACTTCTTCTCCATTTTGTAATATGACGTTATGTAGAATGCAGGCTGCAGCTATAATGCGCTGCCCAAACTCTATGTCAGATATGCACAAATATTTTAAACGACGAAATTTGCCTTTGAGTCTTCCAAATGCACGTTCAATAATAGATCGAATTCTGCTGAATCTCACATTATAAAGTGTTTCCCTTGCATCCAAGTGTCCATTATCGCGGAATGGTGTCATTAAATTCACCATTAATGGATAAGCAGAGTCCCCAATTATATGTTGTTGTTGTGGTATTAGTGGATTCTGTATATTGGTCATCTTGGTATATAACGGACTATTCTTAAACACTCGCGCATCGTGCATCCTACCTGGCATTCCAATGAATACATCAATAAAATTTCCGGTTGAATCACAAACTCCTTGAAGAATTATTGAAGGGAATTGTTTTCTGTTATAGTAGTCTTGTGAATTTCCAACCGGTTGTTGGATGGGTATGTGACATCCATCAATTGCACCAATAGCTCCATTTAATCCTGAACGACTTTTAAATATATACGAACTTTTCGCATTTTGTATTCCATTAGGCCATTTAATAAATTTTGACATCAGCTTCGTTATTTCTTCAATCATATATTTAACAAGTGGAAACGTTGCAGTCGGACGCAACCGACTGCGGCATACTGATACCAGAATTAAAACCGGTAAAAAAGAGGCCTGAATGCAAAGGGGTACGGATGCGGCAGGGGTTTAAGCTGCCTTAAAGATTCTCCGATGCAGATGGGGTTGCCACCGGCTATCTTCATACCAAATTTGGTGACTCTAGCTAAAAATTTGTAAAAGGTGGGGAAAGGGGGCTGGGGGCGGTTTGGGTGGGCGTGTCATCCAAATTTTGATGCAGATCTTTGTGGAATGTCAATTGTTATCTTCATACCAAATTTGGTGACTCTAGCTCGAAAATTGTATTTAGTGGGGAAAAGGGGCTGGGGCCGGTAAGGGTGGGCGTGACTTCCAAATTTGTGATGCAGATCTTTGTGGAATGTCAATTGCTATCTTCATACTAAATTTGGTGACTCTAGCTCGAAATTTGTAATAAGTGGGGAAAGGGGGTTGGGGGCGGTATGGGTGGGCCTGACATCCAAATTTTTTATGCAGATCTTTGTGGAATGTCAATTGCTATCTATATACCAAATTTGGTGACTTTAGCTCGAAGTTTAAAAAGATGGGGAAAGTGGGGCTGAGGGCGGTAAGGGGGCGTGGCATCAAAATTTTTGATGCATATCTTTGTAAAATGTCAATTGCTATCTTCATACCAAATTTGGTGACTCTAGCTCGAAATTTGTAATAAGTGGGGAAAAGGGGGCTGGGTGCGGTATGGGTGGGCGTGGAATCCAAATTTTGATGCAGATCTTTCTGAAATGTCAAATGCTATCTTCATACCAAATTTGGTGACTCTAGCTCGAAAATTGTAAAAGTGGGGAAAGGGGGGCGAAATGGAGGGCGTGGCTCCAAAACTTTGATGCAGATTTTTGGGGGTCGTTGCCAGCTATCTTCCTACCAAATTTGGTGGCTCTAGCTCCACAACTCTGGAAGATACACGCATTCCCGTTTTTGACGAAGCGTTGGGGTGGATGGGGGCGGCTAGGGCAGTATTGGTGGGCGTGGCATCCAAACTTTTGATGCAGTTTTTGGGGTCATCATCACCTATCTTGGCAACAAATTTGGTGGCTCTAGCTCAAAAACTGAGGGAGATATAGCCATTTCTGATTTCTAAATGCGGTGGGGCTGGGGGCGGAGTGGGTGGGCGTGGCTCCAAAACTTTGATGCAGTTTTTGGGGGGTCGTTACCAGCTATCTTCTTACCAAATTTGGTGGCTCTAGCTCTACAACTCTGGAAGATACACGCATTCCCGTTTTTGACGAAGCGTTGGGGCACATGGGGGTGGCTGGGGCGGTATTGGTGGGCGTGGCATCCAATCTTTTGATGCAGTTTTGAGGGGTCATCATCACCTATCTTGGCACCAGATTTGGTGACTATAGCTCAAAAACTGTGGGAGATATAGGCTTTTTTAACTTTAAAATTCGGGGGGCTGGGGGCGGAATGGGGGCGTGGCTCCAAAATTTTTGATGCAGTTTTTTGGGGGTTGCTAATAGCTATCTTCTTACCAAATTTGGTACTTCTAGCTGTAAGGATGTGCGAAATATGTGGATTTATCGGTTTTGAGTTATCGAATTTATCGATTTGCCAGCCCCCAGTTATCGTAGAACCCCCATCTTGACACTTTAATTTACTATCCCATAGATAAAGAGAATTGGAAAGTTTCAAGTCTCTAGCTTGAAGGGTGTGGAAAAAAGTTGCGAACATACGGACGGACAGACGGACAGACGGACGGACACCATGACGGACATTGCACAAAGTCAATATACTCTTTACCTTCGGTATCGAGTATAAAAACGCCATCTGAACTTTTGCAATGTTGAATCTATCACCCACGGCCAAAAAAATGATTCCTGTTTACCAATAAGCCATAAACAAAACAGCAATTTTTTTTCCATTGGAATATCAGGGAAGAGTTGCACATGGTTTTGCACATTAGTTTGGATAGCATTTGACAGACTCTGCAATGTTGACACATATGTATAAGATTATAAAAATTCGAAATGTATGTATGTATATTTTTACCTCGAATGTGGTTCTATTCATCCGAAAGTGTTCAATAAATTGTACATCAGTATATCGTTGAATTGTTTCTTCATAAAACTGTTTATTTCTTTCTTTCAGCATTTGCCTCTGGATTTTCTTTTCTTCGCAAGAAATCGATGGGTGAAACTCATCTTTCAACGCCATTACATCAGTATCCTCGCAACAAAATTGCAGTAACATTAATTTTATGCTTTTTCTATCCATTTGCACAAAACAATTAACAGCTGTTCAATCACTAAGCGCAAAAGCAAACAAAATTTACGCTAACATAGATGGCGGTCGCTGACTAAACATGTTAAGAAAGCGCTTACTAAGCAGAACGTTCAGCAAACGATTACTAAACATGTATTGTAAGCGCTTAGTTCCCTGAACGCAGCCAAAGAGCGGCTAAAAGCTTGATCAGCGCGCGCGTCTCTCTTATGACTGCCGCTAGATATAACATAATTTGAATGCAATCATGCATCTTTGTTGTTGCCCATTTACGCTCACACTTTTGTTTATGCGCGCTTTGCATGTCAAACATAAATCTTAATATCCCTATCTCCTCCGCACTCACTAAGCTAACCTAACCATAACTAAGAGGCTGCAGTTAAGGGAATTGCATTGCCTAATTTACACCACCCATACATAGCTCTTAAGTGCAAGCGTTGTATGTATGAGCTCGGGATCTGCTGCTTAGAGGAATAACTGTAATGCTCTTTCCAACATTATGTTTTTACATACAATGGTAAGGGAATTGGTTATGCATTTTAGTTCATATTTAATGTGAACAAAGAAAGTTACTTTTCGTTTCAGTGAATTTTTTAATATTGTTTATATTAAGGACAAGGATAATAACAACGAAAATTTATTTTTGGATCAGTGAGTTTTTTAATATTCTGATTTTCGTAATTATATATATTGTAAGGTAGTTATAATATAATTTAAACTTAAACATTGCACCTTCATCGATACTACTAGAATACATCCCTACCAAGTATCGATAAAGCTATAATATATATCGAATGTAAAACTATCGATGCGCTTGGACTAACCGATAATAATATAAGAAAGAGAAACCGGCGATACGACACACACGCTGATCGTATCTATATATAAAACAATAGCTAAAATAATATATATAATAAAAGTGTAACAAACTACAACCAGTTACCATTTAAAAAATACAATAAAATCCTGTTAACAACTTCAGAAGTGGGATAATTCAGGCCTACAATACAATATTGCTAGCAAATTTTTGCTGTTGTTCGTGTGTGCCCAGTGGCGCAGAGCTGAATGAGGTCGGTCGAAATAATGCATAATTTCAAGCCGAAATGTAATGCATTACCTATGATCTTTTTTCCATCGCAATTGTAATCGCCAAAATAAAAACAACTGCTCGCACGAACGCAACGAGCTGTTGTCAATGTCGTTTTTGTACGCCCCTCCCCTCTAACCCACAAACGATTTTCGTCTTTCGTTTTTTCATGTTTCGTTTTGTGTTTGGCCCGCGTGCGTTTCTTAGTCCATGCCTATTCCTTTTGTGTGTATAGTGCTAAAGTGTTTTTATACAAATGCATAATTGAATGTGTGGATGACTATCGTCTTGGGTTTTTCATGTTTCGTTTTGTGTTTGGCCAGCGTGCGTTTCTTTGTCTATGCCCTCCTTTTGTGTGTAGTGCTAAAGTGTTTTATACAAATGCTAATTGAACGCGCGGCACGCGTCATTTTTACTAATTTCTTGTATCGTGTGGACGCATTTTTCGCAGTTGAAAATACTACATACATTTATTCATTATTCATTAATAATAAAGAACAAATCTGAATTTTGACGGCCTAAATGGGAAAGAGCAGTTTAATCAGTTTAAAGCCTTAAACGATTCTCTATATGGTATGTATAAATCATCTTTATTTTATTTTCAATAACAACAAATAAATAATGTTAAATTTACAGATGCTATTAAAACAGAAGGATGTACATCCAAAACCTACGCAACAACAATTCGCAACTGCTTCCGTCTACAAAAAAGGTCGGCATGCGAAACAAAAATTTGATAGCAAGCCAAAAAATGCAAATAAAAATTATGAAGAAAATGAAAATTATATGATAAAATTAAAAATTGAATAAAAAAAAATACTACATTACTAGAGCGTATATTTAGTTTCTTTGTAATCAATTATTTATTCAATTACATTGCAGGAAAGTAAGCCACTTTATATAGTGGGAAATTCCGTTGCAGGTATATTGTCTTGTAATGTAAGCACATTACCATCCCATAAGCGATTTTTAACTTGTATGCTGCGTTTTATACAGACTGCAGAATTTCTGCATTACAATATTTTAAAAGGCTACGCTTGGGTAATGGAGACCCGAATTAAACTTCGGCTCGTCATTACTTTCTGCATTACGAAATTCAACAAATTCATGCACCGTGCCTACAAAGCGGCTATTGTGTTAAGAAAGTAATGGAGCTTGTAATCGGTTTTTGAATGCAAACAGGCGAGAAGTATTCCATTCGTAATCGAACTAATAATGAGCATTTGCGCCACTGGGTGTGTGCGCAGACTTCAGGAGACGCTCCGAGAACATTCGACGGCCGGCCTTAAGAGAGAAAGAGATCACTATACATATATGCGCATAAAAAAAGCCGCGCATTTTCTTAGAAGCGCAATTATGAATAAATTTAAGTTGTACAGTGGCTAAAGACGAATAAGGTGGAATTCAGTGAAAATTGCTCTTATAGGCAATTGCGAGAACTGGCATTGACAAATGGAGCTGATGTCGGAGATTTGAATATAGAGGAGGATACTGCTGATAAGCTGGCAGAATTGAAAATGGCGGAGTCACCAAGTTGCAGTGCGACGTTGACGCCACCTGCGGAACAAAAATCTGATCAGAAAATGCAGCAAATGGTATTGGAATCTGCTATAATTGAGGCAGAAATCGAAATTTTGCAAAAAAAACAAATTTTGCAACAGCTACGTGAACAAGTGGGCGGAAAACGCGGTGTGGTCAGTGAAGTCATAGATGCAGTAGTACCCTATTCTAGTGCAAGTACATATGATGCAAAAAAGTGGATTGAGAACTTTGAACGCATTTGTGGCACTGTGAATGATGACGATACTTTCCAATTGAATTGCGTGCGACGACTAATGAAACCAAATACAGAGGCTGAGTTGTGTCTTAAAGTTGATCAATCGAAAAGTTATGTGGAGTTTAAGAAAAATTTTCTACAGACGTTTGGCTACTCGTATTCTGTTTTGGAGATAGTAAACATGATGAATTCAACTGTGTATGTGCCCGAAAAGATGTCCGTATTGGGATACATTTTAAAAATGCAGGAGATAGCATCGCGCACTTATGTTGAAGAAGCACAAACATTCCAGATGATCATCGAGGGCTTTCACGATAGTTCAGCAGATGTTTCTATATTGTATGCGGCAGAGACCATCGAACAATTGAAGCAGCGTGCCAACCGGTACAGTCAATTGCGGAAAAATAGAAACGACATTCAGCAAACGCAGCGGTCAGGTACGAGCGTCCGTTGCTACAATTGTTCTGAATTTGGGCATATGGCGAGTCTATGTACGAAACCAAAACGAGAGAAGGGTTCTTGTTTCCGATGTGGATCCATGCAGCATATTCTTAAGGACTGCAAGATGAGACTTCCAAGGAAGACTATTGCTCTGGTTGATGACTATGGTTCAGGAAATATAGAGGGCAGTAAGAACGATGTTGGTGAAATAAATCGGGTAAGAATTGTTTTTAACATTGAAAACTCGCCAAATATTGATTTGCTTTCTGTATTTGATACGGGCAGTCCCATTAGTTTAATTCGGTATTCCGCATTACCACAGAATTTGGTTGAAGATAGATTGAAGAAAACGCCTTTTAATAGACTGGGGAGTTTTCCTTAATGTGCTTTTGGAAAAATAGTAATTAAGATCACGTTTTGTAATATTAAGAGAGAATTGCTGGTTTATGTTGTGCCAGACATTTGTGTTCCATACCCTGTATTACTCGGAAGAGATTTTTTGAAGAAATTTAATTTGAAATTATGCTTTATGGGACAAGAAAAGAGTCCAACAATTGAAAAACATGTAAATGAAGAAAACCTTAGAATATGTAATAAAACTTTGCATTGTGCATTCAGTGAATTAGAAGCAGATGACATTATTGAATGGTGTACTTCATGTAGGGAAGACCAAATAAGATCGCTTGCGCCTTCAGACGATGATAGAACAACTTCTGAATTGTTTACTGCAGATGGCATGCGAGATGAAATTGAAGTACCCCCAGTTATTACTTCAGTGTATTCAGTTATTTCTTCAGAACCTTCAGCTATTACCTCAGTACCTTGTGAGGAGCCATTTTCACTTATAGCGCCTCACAAAAAGCGATTGCATTTATAGCCGCAGCCGGACCTGAGCTGCGGCGAATTCGCATGCTGTCTCGCTCTGACACAGGATGTCAGCGCTAAGGTACGTGTTTGGCACATGGGAGCCGCAAAACACGTACCGCAAAAGTCGGGGCAAAGTGCCGTTGGTGTGCGAGCGGTGCATCCACGGAATATAGTGATCACCGTCACACCAACGACAGCAACGAGGAACCGTTGTTGCTAGGCAAATCTCACTGGAACGATCACGCCACCTTTGCCCTTGGCGCGACATTGGCAGCGCTGACAGGCCCCGGTCCAGCGAGACAGCAGAAGAGTATAAAAGGAGCCGCCTTGGACAGAGTTAGTTGAGTACGAGTTAGTGGAGTACAAGTGAGTTAAATACGAAACAAGTGAAAATCAGTGCGAAGCATAAAGAAATCCTACGCGAAAGGATAAGTTAAGAATTTAAAAGGATTCATATCGCAATAAGGGCAAAGCAGATCGTGTCCTTAGCGATTAATAAACATTTTACTGAGAAATCGATACGCGAAATTTAGCCAGCCTTGGGGTGCGTTGCATTTGCAAAGCAACCTCGAATTAAAACCAAGTATCAGATAAGTGAGCCTGGCGAAGGACAGGTGAAGCTAAAGCCAGAGCCTGAGAGTAGGCGACACTATTGGCGAAATCCTTGTGGTAACAAGGAGGCCATAGTAGAGCCTGGCGAATTCGGGCGTTGCTAGCTAAAACCTCGTTTAGTAGGCGAAACATTGACTCTGAATATTTGGTGCAACGAGAGCGCCAGCATTACAAATAAAACCACGACACAAGAGCCGTACGATTTACTAAACTCTAATAAGAAATATCATTAAGTGCACAGCAATTGTAAAACCCAACGTGAAAACTAGCAGAGAGTGCAGTTTAAAATATATGTATTAAAAAATAAAACCAAATTGTGTTCTTATTGCCGCAGCCGCCACAAATATAAATTTGTTGGCACGTACCCTCAACACCGCGAGAGTTAGCCCAGCTAAAACCGCGTAACTTTAGGTTCGTTACAACTGGCGCCCAACTGTGGATCTACGGCTAATATCACATAGTTTGCTTTAATAAAATACATATAAATAATCGACAATATGGTTCGTTCGTGGGTGTACAATCTAAAAAGGATGCACTAGTGAAATGCGGAGTGGAATTCGGTCTGGAACTTGAAGGCACTGTCGAAAATATGAGAAGACAATTCGGAGACTGGGTAAGTCAAAATGAAAATACTCTTCCACACAGCGTTCGCATTAGCGAACTGGCAAAAATATACAGCCGACAGTCGCCGAATAAAGAACCCGAATTCATGCGCGAGGAAGGGGAATACGAAGAGGAAAAGGAGTTTGCCGGCATAGACGTAGCAAGGCTGAGCGTCCCATGCACCAGCGCGGCGGCTAGGGCGCGAGATTTACAGGAATCTCGCCGATCGCCCTGGAGTACAACCCAACAGCCAGGAGAGCGTAGCCACACCCACACACATGATCAGACCAATGCAATGGCAAGTGAATACCAAAAAGTAGCCAAACAAGTTCGAGAGTGGAGCTTTCGATTCGATGGACTATCGAAGCCTCTCGAATTCTTGGAGCAAGTGGAATGGTCGGCGGACACATATGGATTAAATTTAAATTTAATTCCAAGAGCGATGCCGGAGTTGCTGAAAGGAATGTCACTTAAGTGGTACATAGCTAACAACAGGCATTGGACGACATGGGTGGATTTTGTCGACAGTTTTCAAGAATACTTTTTACCTCGAGATTATTTTGAAAATCTGTACGACGAAGTACGCAGACGGCGGCAAGCTCTGGATGAGCCTTTTAAAGTCTATATGGTGGAGATGCAGACTCTGATGAGACCCCTACGACTCTCAACAGAGAAGGAAGTGCGCACCATTTACACCAACAGCCTTCCTGACTTGCGCGGATACGCACGGCCAAACCAGTTCTCGAATTTGACCCAGCTGATGCAACTGGCAGAAGAATTCGAAGAACTAGAAAAGGATAGGCTGAAACTGAGGCTACAAAGTGCTACAGCCCAACAACAATACAGCCAACATCAACAACAACAGCCTCAACAACACCGAGATACGCAGCAAAATGGACGCGATCACAACCGATTTATGGCCATGGAGGAGCAGAGCCAGCACACTGGAAGAATGGACGAACGGCCAACCCCAACACCTAGGACCCAGCAAAATCCTGCAAGGACACACATAAACAACCCAGGAAGGGCATGTCGCGTGTGTGGACAGGAGGGACACTGGGCGATAGAGTGCCGAAACCCAATGCTGGAGTTCTGCTGGGTCTGTGGCAGAATCGGTCAGCGGACGGCACTATGTTGTCAATCGGGAAACGGCCAGCGGCGTCCGCCAGCGAGGGGCGAGCGGGAGCCGCCAAGGTCCGCCCCGAGACGCTAGTCGGTCACCTGAAGGACGAAGGGACGCAGTTGACTGCCACCGTAGGGATCGGTGAGTGTCAGTATAAGGCTACAGTCGATACAGGGGCTACAAGCAGCTTTGTAAGCGAAGATCTTGCTTGTAGACTGAGCACTGTAGGCCGGAGAAGCGTCGCAAGCAGACAGGTGAAGTTAGCAGACGGACACAACAGCAGGACAACAGAACAAATAACAGTCGAAATAAGACTCGGGCATCGCAGTTTGGAAATAGCGTTGCTAATTATGCCTGGTGTGATAGACGACTTGGTGCTGGGCTGGGATTTTCTGACTGGCATGGGCACAGTCTTGCAGTGTGCGGGATTGGTGGTCACCATCCCAGCACGACGCCACAAGGTTGGAAAGCTGGAAGAGAGACTGTCGGTGGCAGTTGTCCAGAATACAACCGAACAAGACGAAGCAATACACGATGTCAGAAACCCAGCTATTGAAACCAAAAATCTACACGAGGATCAAGAAATTAATGAATTTCTTTTGCGGGAAGTCGCAGCCTTCGAACACCTAAAGGGCACATCACAAATTACAGAACACAAAATTGTGATGAGCGACGACAGGCCTATAAAACAGCGTTATTTTCCAAAGAATCCAAAAATGCAAGCGGAAATTAACCAGCAAGTAGAGGAACTACTTGCGAAAGGTTGCATAGAGTCATCCAACAGCCCACACAGCGCACCAATCGTGATGGTGAAAAAGAAGAATGGAAAATGGCGGTTATGTGTGGATTTTAGGCAACTTAACAGCAGATCCGTTAAGGACGCGTATCCATTGCCAAGAGTGCACCACATTTTAGACCAGCTACGTGAAGCCCACTTCATCACTAGCTTGGATCTGAAAGATGGGTACTGGCAGATCCCGATGGAGAAAGCGAGCCGACCACTGACAGCTTTTACAGTCCCAGGCAAAGGATTATACCAGTTTAAAGTAATGCCATTTGGGTTACACTCGGCACCGGCAACTTTTCAGAGGGCTTTGGATCGTGTTATTGGACCCGAAATGATGCCACATCCGTTTGCATATTTAGATGACATTATAGTCATCGGAAGAACGCGCGAAGAGCATATGGAAAATCTCAAAAAGAGTTGCTGCAATCGCAGAATTGAAGCCGCCAAGCAACGTAAAGGAATTACGACAATACCTGGGCGTAGCATCATGGTACAGGCGCTTCGTACCAGATTTTGCAACGAAAGTAGCACCTCTGAACGCATTGATGAAAAAAGGCGCAAAATGGGAGTGGACTGAGGAGCGGCAAGTAGCTTTTGACACGGTCAAAGAGAAGCTGACTCAGTCCCCAGTATTGGCATGCCCAGATTTTTCAAAAACATTTTGCTTGCAGACGGATGCAAGTAACTATGGCCTGGGTGCGATATTGACCCAACCTTCGGAGCAAGGTGAAAGGGTAATATCGTACGCCAGTAGAACACTAAACGGTGCCGAACGGAACTATTCGGCAACTGAAAAAGAGTGTCTAGCCATAGTGTGGGGAATCAGAAAGCTGCGGCCATACCTGGAAGGCTACCATTTTGTGGTCATAACGGACCACATGGCGCTGAAGTGGCTAAACTCAATTGAGAGTCCATCAGGCAGAATAGCGCGTTGGGCGCTTGAACTGCAACAATACGACTTTGAAGTCAAATACCGTAAAGGCAACCTCAATGTCGTAGCCGATGCACTTTCGAGACAGCCACTTCCGGAGACATGCTGCCTAAGGAAAATCGCCACAGAAGGGATGGAGGCAGACAACGCAAATTGCAAATGGATTCAGAAATTAAAAAAGGAAATCGCACAAAATGCAAGGAAATATCCGGATTACATGGAGGAAAATGGCAACCTGTACAGACACATCCCACACCGCGCTGGAGGCGGAGATGTGGAAGCTTGGAAGCTTTGTGTACCCAAAGGTAAAAGGAAGGATGTATTATTGGAGAACCACGACGCAGCCACAGCCGGTCATTTGGGAAGCCGGAAAACGATTGCAAGAGTAGCGACACGCTACTACTGGCCAGGCTTATACAGGGACGTGCGCACATATGTGCACAACTGCGAAACTTGTCAACAATATAAGCCAAGTCAAATGGCAGCAGCAGGAAAGATGTTGACACAAATTCCGGAAGAGCCATGGAGTACCGTGTGTGCTGATTTTGTTGGCCCACTGCCAAGAGCAAAACACGGCAACACAATGCTATTGGTGATGTTTGACCGTTTCTCTAAGTGGACTGAGTTAGTTCCGCTGAGGAGCGCAACCACAGCCACTTTGCAAAAGGGATTCAGAGAGAGAATTTTGGCACGATTTGGGGTGCCAAAAATTCTCATAACGGACAACGGAACACAATTTACGAGTAAAGCCTTCAAACGCTTTCTCGAAGAATTAGGAGTGCGCCACCAATTTACGGCACCATACACTCCGCAAGAGAATCCTACAGAACGTGCGAACCGCACGGTAAAAACGATGATTGCACAATTCACAAAAGATAACCAGCGGTGCTGGGATGAATTTTTGCCAGAATTATCACTAGCCGTTAACACCAGCGTATCGGCGTCTACGGGCTACAGTGCAGCGTTTATCACGCAAGGGCGTGAACCAAGGCTGCCAAATGCGCTGTACGACAACGTTACACTCGGCACAGGGCAACCGCCACAAACACCCAGCGACAATGCGAAAAAACTTAGAGAAGTTTTTGAATTGGTGCGCAGGAGTTTAGAGAAGGCCGCTCAGGACCAAGCAAGGCATTACAACCTACGGAGACGGCAGTGGAAACCATCCGTAGGAGACAAGGTGTGGGTGAAACAACACCACCTGTCAAATGCAGCGGAAGGCTTCGCTGCGAAGCTTGCTCCCAAATTTGCCGGACCATATACAATAATAAATTTTGTATCACCTGTAATCTGTAAATTACAAGGGAAAACTGGGGAAAAAAGAACGGACCGCGCACATAGGCGACATAAAACCCCACGGAGGTGGAACGGACAACGGGTGAGATAATAAAAAAAAAACTTTTGGGGGCACAAATTATTTTGAGACCCTGGAACAAAAAGTAAATTTTTTTGTAGTAGTGAAAATCTGGAAAAGAAAAGAGCGGTTAATAATTGGCCTTGTTAATGACGTATCTCATTTACTCACCTGAATCTCCACCACCCCTATAAATAAAAAAAAAAAGCATTAGTTGATTTGGTTTTTTTGGAAAAAAAGGGGTGAATATGTATTAATACATATTAATTATTGTCCCTACTCAACACATTTAACAGATATAAATAATAAAAATAAATATGTAAGGTATTACATATTTATTAAACCATAACAAAAAAAATAAATATATGAGGTATTACATATATATAAATAATAAAAATAAAGATGTAAGGTATTACATATTTATTAAACCATAACAAAAATAAATATGTAAGGTATTACATATATATAAATAATAAAAATAAATGTAAGGTATTACATATTTATATTAAACAATAACAAAAATAAATTTAGGTATTACATATTATATAAATAGTAAAAAATAATATATAAAGTATTACATATTTATCAAACAATAACAAAATAAATATATATGTTATTTTGGGTGAAAGTTAGACCGCTGAAAACGAATAGACGTGTTATGAAGCGCGTTATTTTCACTTATTCCGACTAATTTTGAAGTATATAAATTGGTTAACGAACCCTAATAAAACTTTCCATTGTTTCTCAAAGTAGCAGCATATCTGTTCCATATATATAAATAAATAATACGAAAAAGTATAAAAACTTCTTTCTGGCTTAGCGAAAAAAGTTAACATCAAAACAACAATAACAATCTGTGAGAGTTACTCTAATAAATAACTATTAGAAAAAACACAAAACACAAAAACAAAAAAAAAAAAACTGCATAAGCATAAGTCCCAGTGGTAGAACGCAATGTCGAAAACAGCCGAAATTGTTTTAGTCGACCGATTCTATTTTATTCTCTGATGCACTTTCTCGAACCACTGCTGGTTGAGCTGATCAATGCAGGTTCTAACAGGCGAAGCTCATCAGTCGAACAATCGTAGTAGCTGAGAATTTTGAAGGCTCGACACCAAGCTCAATGGCATTACAGGTGAGCTTGAGCTACTCAGCCAAGAGCGTCCAGCACCCTAAGACAAGAAAGATTCAGGCACTGCGGGGAAAGGTGTCGGATCTTGAAACAAAACTGGGAGCTTCAGTTGGCAGAAGAATGCCAAAATTGCAAATGATATTCGCATTCAGTGGTATCCTCAATGAAAATAAATATTAAAACCGGAAACATCATGCACAACTTATTCTTTACTCAATCTCACATTTCAAAAATTTAATAGTGTTTGTTTAGAATAAAACGCTTGGCTGACACATACCGTGGCAGATCCGATTGTGATCGTAACGTTTGTCAGCTTCCGAGATAAATGGTACTACAAAACGCGCGAGAGCACTTATAACTGATGGAAGATCGTTTATAAACAAAATAAACTAACAAAGGACCAAGATTACTGAGCACTGTGAAACGCCTGAACTGACCAAATTTTTAACCGTCTTGAAAAAAGACCCTTTAAATAAATTACCCGCTCCGCTCAGGTAGACGTTAGGTAAGGCTTTAAGGCAACGAATGCATTTGCATTAAGAGCCTGGAAGAGCTTCTAGCTCTTCTATGTATAAGAAGACGATGACACTCTACAGAGTCTGGCCTTACTAAAATCAGTAGAAACTAATATCAGTTCCACCTGTAATTTGTCCTTAAAACCATTGATAATTATTGATGTAAATTCCAACAAGTCTTAGTGGTCAGTACATTTACATTTTAGTAAGTTCGTATTGGCTCGGTGAATTCTTTTGGTGCGTTGCAAAAATAGGTGTTGAATCTGGGATGTTGATTAATATGATTGATCCAATGGAACCGTAAGGTATAGCTTAGAATTCTAGCAATACCCTACTTAATTTTGAACATTAGATGCTCAAAGTTTAGTCAGAAAGAGGATGAGTTAGATAAATGACTTTGTTCCAAATCAAATGTTGGAAAGGAGTTTGCCTAACTCAGGAGACAAGTTTATGACATTTTAAATGTGGCTTTAAAAGACCATGAGCACAGTGTCTAAGCACGCAGCTTGGCACTCCGTCAGGTCCTGGGGAAAATATAGGTTTCAAAAACCATGTAGATTATTTAAAAGTGAGTTTTCAGTGATTTTCAGTCCAAAGATGCGATTCGAGCCATTAACCCGATAAGGGTAAGGCAAATCGACTTGAGATTGAAATGAGCTATAAGTCGTTTGAAAAATTGGGCAAATATATTTGCAATCTCCTGATCAGAATTGGCCTTCGTTTCCTCAAAGAATACTTCCGTTGGGAGTGTCGATGACCTACGTTTCGCATTAACAAAATCAAAAAACCGCTTTGGATCCTGCTGAAACTGTAATCTACACCGAGTCAGGTAATTCTTATAACATTGGTTATTTAAGATATCAAAACTGGCACGAGCAATCAAGTATGCAGAATAGGCTACCGATGAGCCGTTTTTTCTAAATCTCTGTGGAGTTTAGATTTACGATTTTTGAGAATTGTCAACTCTCGGGTAAACCACACAGGTTTGTTAGACCTGTTTAGCTTACCAACCGGGACACCTAAAATCAAATAAAAATGTAAGGTATTATAAAAAATACTGATTGCCACGTCCAAGTCGTCAGACTCGGGTAGAGGGAGACCAGTCAGTTTGGGTAAAAGAGAAGAGGAGTCCCTCAAAATCAGTATTCCGAAATTGACGAACTCGACTCAAGGCATCTTGATATTGCAACGCGTCCGGGAAGGTAAGTTAATCAACAGCTCCAACGTAGGATGGTATAAGTCTTCGGGATAAGAAACGGAACGGGAAACGAATGAAGATGATGAATCCAAAACAAAATCAGATCAAGCATTTTATTAAGAGAATTTGGGGATAGCATTAATTTGACTCAATGACATCCCAAGGTAGGTCGATAAAAATTCATTCGGGGCCGCGGAGTCAGGGCACCAGAGTCAGGAGAAGAAATCCAAGTAGCTTCAGCAATGTTGAAATCACCAAGAACTACAAGAAAATCGCGACTGGCTGAAAGCAAGGCAGAGACAGAATGGATAGCAGATAGATGTGTCTCATAGATAGAGATCAGAGGAAGGAGGTATATACGAACAAGTGATAAAAATGTTAATACCCTGTAAATAATAAGTATTAACTTTACAGCAATAAACTCTATATCAAAGAACTATCTAATTCGACAGTTTCAGAAGGAAAGTCTACATTCACAGCAATAAGCACCCACCACCACGCCGAAGAGTACGGTCTTTTCTGTAAATAGAATATGTACTACATAGAATTTCGGAATTGAGAATGTCTTGCCTTAACCACGTTTCAGTAAAGGCAATGACATGGAAAGCGAAAGAAAGACTATTAAGGTATAAACTAGTGAGTTTACTACAAAAAGACCTCTTACATTCTGATAGCCAAGTAAGAAGGAGGATGTTAGTTTTTGAACTATCAGTAATTGGGTGAGTTACCTTAGATCCAACCACCGGAAGGGTAGATAATCGGGGGCCGATTTTCTTCCTTGCAGTATACTCTTTCACAATTATGTGTTCTGGCCAAAATTCTTTGCAGCATATAGGCAAAAATCTTGATTCGAAACACTGATTTTAAAAAAGACGAAATGTTCCGATCATAAGCAAATTTTGAATTTCTCCACCGTTAAATTGGCATTCGATTTGGCCTTTTATGATAGACCTTGACATCATCTGATGTTAAATCAGGGGGAAGCCTTGAAACAAATATTTGTTTTTTAGGTGGAACAGCAATAAATTTCTAATTATATCCTCCACTGAGGCTGGTTTGGAAGACTCAGTCTCGGATAATTGAATATTTGGCTCTTTCAGTTTGATAGAGTTTTTGTCTGATTAACATCAACACTACTAACCACCAAAGGAACCGAAGGATCGGGATCAGATAACACAATATAGATGGGAGTTATTGGTATATCATCTAAGTTCTCGATAATTTTAGTAGGAGGAGACGTGAAGATTTTTATTTACTTTATTTACTTTACACTGTGGTATCGGAGCGTTTGGAGTATTTTCGGACATCACAGAGCCCGATAACTGCCCAACGTTGGCCTTTTTACGCTTTGGAGAATCCATTACGAGATTTTTTTTCTCGTTAAGGTTTCTTTGAACCGATGAGAATTTTTCACACAGTTTATTCAACTGGCAGAAAACGCCATCTAAGCCAAGTTGAGTTTCTATAGAGCTTGCAATGTCTTTTTTTTTCTCCAAACATGACCAACACGGCCACTCTAAATTAGTAACCTTCATGAGGTCGGAGATACGGCCATTAATGCCAGCACATTCTGCTCATGAGCAACATTTGTGCACATCCAGCAGCAGACAAAACCCATTTTAGAGTTTGCGCGGACTTGACAATTCGCATAGCAGCAGACATATTTTTATTTAATTTATTAAAAGAAAAGAAAAATACAAATAATAAAAATAAACATGTGAAGGTATTACATATTTACAATAACAAACATAAATATGTAAGGTATTACATATTTTATATAAATAATAAAAATGAATATGTAAGATATTACATATTCATTAAAAATAACAGACAACAATGAATGTGTGGGCGGGAAGAATGGACGTCGGAAAAAAAAAAATAAAAATAAATAATAATAAATAATAAGAGCCACGGCCCAACCAAGGGCATTACAAAAAACCGGACCTGAACGCGGCGAAAGGTGTGCGAAGCAAACGCTGCTAGGAAAACGGTTAATGAAAAAGGTTAGCGATATCGCAAAGAGAGCGCTGACAAAACATGGCGGTCGCAGGCGGGAAGGATACCGTAACTTGCGCACCTACACTGTTGCACATGCGTACGGAGTAGGGGTATAAAGGTGCCGACCACCATGCAGTCGGTCACTTTCGATATTTTGTAAAAAAACACTCACAAGTAAGAAATGGAGAAGTACAACAGCGACACCGAGGGAAGGAGAGGCAGTCCATGCGTCGAGCCATGACCCACGTGCGCACTCTCGCACACCAGCGGGGGATGTGTGCGTGGTCGACGCGGCGGAAATGGGTGCCAGCGCCAGAGGGCGCAGAAACGTGGCGCGACGAGGACGTTGGGCCGGACAGCCCTATGCGCGTGTCGAGCCGCAACGGGAGGAATCTCCGGATGTACTGGAACTGCGGGCTTCACCAATTTGGAGTCCCCGAAAGAGCGAGAGGCGGCCGAGCGTGAGCGTTGTCGCCGCCAGGAGCTGGAAGAAGAGCGCGAGTGGGTGCGCCGGGCGTACGACGACGACTGGAACAGTAGCGACTGGGAGGTGGATGCCAGCGCTGGTCCAGTGGGCGAGGTTGAGGAGTCGCCGCCGCCAAGGGGACTTCATTAGAAGTGAACCCGGAATGGGTACGTATGTGCCATCCCGGAGGCACCACCGACGCCAGAGGATGAGCATGGGCCCAGCCAGCCCGGAGCGGTTCGCCACACCGCCACTACCGGAGACACCACTGCCAGACTGGCGCCCCGCTAGGCCACCGTCGCCATTCCCACGTGGGGGTGGAAGCCTCGGAGGATGAGGAGGATGAAGACGAGGAGGTGATTTATATATCGTCCGGAAGGCAGTTGCCGCCGAACTGATCCGGGCGAGTCAACACCACCGACGGCGACCATAAATAGGAGAAGCGGTTCGTGGACGGGCGGTGGCACCACACCGCGACGGTATTCCTGGAATGGACAGATGAGGTGGCACCGCCCCGCGAGGGTTTCATTAAAGAAATGACGCCACCACGACCGCGTACGCCAACGCCACCCCGACAGCGTACGCCAACGCCACCACGAACACGGACGCCGACGCCAGCCACCACGAACACGGACACCGACGCCGCCACCACCACGACCGCGCACGCCGTCACCACCACGCGCATTACCGGCACCAAGCAACGCGGCCACCAGTCCGGCAACAAGGACATCGCCGTGGGTGTGGCCATCACCGATGCAGGTGGGCACGCCGCCTCCGCCCCAGGACACCGCCTCCCGCCACCAACATGGGAGCCCAATGCGGCACGCCCAGCTTTCGGCCGGCAGGCTTCATGCCCATATGGGGAACGGCCGGCTCGCCCGGTACTGCAGCGGCAGTCGTCCGCACCACTGGCGATTCCAGGATGGAGAGAGGTGGCGCGAGCCGACTGGCCATCAGAGGTCGTAGCTGCCGCAGCTGGAGGTAGCGACCGACGCACGTCGCGCATTGTGTGGGCGCACGGCCAACGATACCGCGTGCGAATTTCAACCCGAGGCACGCGGGGCCTTTGTGGCCGAATAAGAAAAAAAGAGCAAAAACACCACAATAAAAAAAAGATGGAAAAAAATATATATATCTTGGCATATTCATTTAACCTGAAAAAAAATATAAAGGAAAACAGGTGTATTAAAACTGCAGGAGGGGGTGAAAGTTGCTGGAAGCATACTCACATAAAATGTGTGCGATCCAGCGCGAGCGGCAAAACGGCATGGCCTGGAAAAAGAGAACATGAGTTAGGATATGGTGGAAATGGCGCAAGGCGCAAAAATATATTACTTACGTTTGCTTTTAGATTCTTTTCAGCAACAACAAAACAATTGCAAACTTGTGTGTCATGGCCGATTAGTGTTGGATAGTTGCGTGTGGCCATATCGATCTGGCCACATCGCAAATATTCGATCAGGCCGTAGCGAGTAACACCGGGCGATGCGAAGCTGGCTGCTATGGCGCAACGCACCACTAGATGGCGTTACACGACCGCCAGCCGATCGCTACAGCGACACTGTTAACGGACGCCAAAGTTCAAAACGGAGGCGCGCGATTTGAAAGACGCAAAATCAAGTGGAAGACTTCCACTTCCGGAGAAAGAGGGAGTGCGAGGAGCCATATTTACGTATAGCTCTCACAAAGGGCGACTCACATTTACAGCCGCAGCCGGACCTGAGCTGCGGCGAATTTGTGCATGCTGTCTCGCTCTGACACAGGATGTCAGCGCTAAGGTACGTGTTTGGCACATGGGAGCCGCAAAACACGTACCGTAAAATGTCGGGCAAAGTGCCGTTGGTGTGCGAGCGCTGCATCTACGAGATATCGGTCACTGTCACACCAACGACAGGCGTGATCAGCAACAAGGAACCGTTGTTGCTAGGCAACCATCTCACTGGAACGATCACGCCACCTTGCCCTTGGCGCGACATTGGCA